>JAAGEH010000188.1:904535-1051332 GCA_011751065.1 Lasiurus cinereus | reverse complement strand
GGGGGGCACTGAACATCCCTTCTGTGAGGGACCCCTGCTCCCCTATTTACTGCCATCTCTATAACGCCTTGATTTCTAGAAGTAGCTAGAATCTACGCTAAGAGCAGAATAACCTGAAACCCAAAACAGGGTAAAAATTGGTCTTAAGGGTCACACGATAAATGTTCTCTTATGATCTAGGTCAGGATTTCTGAACCTTAGCACCATTGACAACCGGGGCTGGATAATCCTTTCTGTGGGGACTGTCTTGGGCATTGTGGGATGTGTAGGAGGATCTCTGGCCTCTGTCCACCTCCCTCCCAGCTGGGACCATGAAAATGTCACAAGACATTGTCAAATGTCCTCTGTGGCTCAAAGGTTGCCAGATGACAATGCAGAATACCCACTTGAATTTGAATTTCAGATCACCAAAAACTGTGTTTTGAAAACATTCATTGAGACACATCCCAAATATTGCACAGAGCAGAGTTATACTAAAAAAAACAATGTTTATCTGAAGTTCAAATTTAACTGAGCATCCTACATTTTAATTGTAAGTCTGGCAATTCTACTTGAGTTTTTTTGGGAGGCAGGTTTTGGGTGAAGCGTACAATTGGCTCCATTTTGTGAGAACCACTGATCGAGGATTATATTAAAAATTAAAATAATGGCCGAAATCGGTTTGGCTCAGTGGATAGAGCGTCAGCTTGCGGACTGAAAGGTCCCAGGTTCGATTCCGGTTGGGGGCATGTACCTTGCCTGTGGGCACATCTCCACTGTGGGACGTGCAGGAGGCGGCAGATCGATGTCTCTCTCTCATCGATGTTTCTGACTTTTTATCTCTCTCCCCTCCTCTCTGTGAAAAATCAATAAAATATATTTTAAAAAATTAAAATAATGTGTTTTAGGCATAATTTTGACATTGCCAAGTGTTCAAGCATTTAGCTCCGTGGGTCATTGTTGCTATTAAAATAATTATTTTGTCTGTTCTAACATCTCTGGTAGGGGAAAATAAGAGCAAATGGTCCCCTCAGTGTCATTATGGGGTCTCGGTTCTTGAGGGATTTCGAGTTTTGAGAGCTGCAAAGACTTCAGTGTTCTGAGCACCCTTTAGGCTGCAGGTATGCAAATGATGGATGGACATCAGACCCCCTATGACCCTCAGGGTAGCACAGACATGGAAACATGGGTCTGCCTCCTGAGTGAGGCCTACGCACAGCCACGTCAATGCCCAGGGGCACCGGGGTGGCACGGTTTAATCTGCTTTGGGCCCAGGCCGCTGAGTCCTGCCATTGATATAATCGTCTTCTGACACTTACAGGTCTCCAGACGACACAGCGAAGGAAGATAAAAAGACAAGGTGAACTTGTGTTTGCCCTCTCATTAAATTTTGCAAGCTGCTGTGTTTAAGTTTCTATTTTATGGACCACTTAGGCAACTATTAACCTTTAAATTCATTAGCATTTTTATTTCAGACTTTACAAGAAGACACAGACCAAAATAGAACAAGTGATGGTGGGGAGTTGTGACTTTGCAACTGATATTCCATTGTTCAAAACACGTTTTTCTTCCTACCCCAGGAAGGCACTACTCACGCAAGGAATCCACCCATTCTAGCTCTCCTTTGAAACTGGTTCTACCTTTTGTTAGAACAAATTATAGTATGGCAGTGAGAACACTGTGTTTCACTGAGATAAATGTTAGGGAAGAGCTGATGATGACCTATTACTCCTAAATGGAAAGATGATGAAGACTTAAATGAGCAGAGAGAGACTTGTGTAAGCAAAATAAACTTGAACCTATGTGTTTGGTAAGACGATAAGTCAATACATAGAGCTTTTAAATTTTGATTGGAAAATGTGCAATGGCTAGAAATGGTTTTTCAGAACATGGAAATTTTAAGCAGGTAATGACTGGAAAATATAAAATGCTATGAATTTCCTTTAACGTCAGTAAACTAGTAACGTTCTTGTTTTCTGTGGGGAGAACCGAGATGTCATATTTTTCAGATTAGTGTGAGCACACCGAAAAGTAATTTTAAAACCACATGAGCATCATTCTTAAAATATATTTTTGGCCTCCTGATTATTTTTGCTAATTTGGTGCCAGTCTGTTAGACTTTGGACATGAAAACAAAAATTCGCAGGTTTGAGAAGTTCCTTATAGATTTTTGTCATTTAGCATCAAGTAGCCACAATACCCCCAGCTCACTGCACATGCAGAGGAACGGCATCTGTTGCACTGCATGTCCTTTTTTACCCACTCTCACATACAGGGTGTAACTTAAACATAGAATTCTTGAACAATCCTATATAATAAAAGGCTAATATGCGAATCAACCAACAGCAGAACGACCGGTCGCTATGATGCACACTGACCACCAGGGGGAAGACACTCAATGAGGAGCTGCCACTGGCGATCAGTGTGCTCCCACAGGGGGAGCTCCAATCAGCCAGAAGCCGGCTCATTCCAGCAAGTGCAGTGGTGGTGGCAAGAGCCTCTCCCACCTCCGTGGCAGAGCTAAGGATGGCTGACTAATGGGGAGTGGTCCTAAGCCATCAGCTGGACATCCCCCGAGGGCTCCTGGGCTGCGAGAGGGCACAGGCCGGGCTGAGGGACCCGTCCCCACTGAGTGCATGAATTTCATGCACTGGGACTCTGGTATAGGATAAAACTTGAAAAATAAAATTCTTCTGCCATCAGTGAACCTCCCCTCCTCTGAGTCTGACATACAAAGATAATTGAAGCAGATCTCCAGATGAAAGGTTTGGGTAGAGAGAAGGAATTTGAGAGTGTTACTTTCTTCCTAATAATGTGTGCTTGGCAATGGATGGGACTTACTGAATAGCAGGTGCCAGAGAAAAAAGAGGATTCAGTGGGTGACTCATTGCACGCTCATGATATACAACCCATTTTCTTTATTTTATTTTATTAATTTCAGAGAGAGGAAGGGAGAGGGAGTGAGAGAAACATTAATGATGAGAATCACTGACTGACTGCCTTCAGCATGCCCTCTACTGGGGATTGAGCTCACAACTCGGGCATGTGCCCTGATTGGAAATTGAACCGTGACCTCCTGATTCCTAGGTCAATGCTCAACCACTGAGCCCCAAGACTCAGCTACATCCCGTTTCCGTAAGCAAGATGCAAGAAAGCCTGGCTGTTAGGAAATCTGATGGAAACGTAAGAGGCACTGCCCACCCCGTGGTGAAAGCCAGGAAAGTGGGAGTCAGTCAGGAGGAACTGTCCCACACTGGAGGGTGAGTGTTCATCTGGAAGCACGAAAGCGTCAGGGTGTCTAAGCTAATGCTGAGGTCATGGTTTGGCGGGGGGTGGGGGGCGGAGCTCCTAGACTTTCAGAGCTTAGCTGCAGAGGGGCCTGTGGGAGACCATCCGCTGGAGGAGCTGCTTCCCCAGGATGCATTGCAAGAAGCTCAGAGCCCGAGACAGTTGTGGATGACTGGACACGTTTGAGTGGAATGGGTACCCCTCTTCCCAGCCTTCTCTGCCCCCCACTCCAGCTAAATGGTTACTGGAGACGAATGGAAATTTGGCTTCCACCATTCCCCTGTGAAGTGGCAGATGATTCCTAAGTAATAACAGAGTTTGGAGACTTAAAGAATAAAGGCTAATATCATCAGATGGAAAAGTACCGTCAGGACATTTTCGATGAACATGTAAGATCTTTTTTTCCACGTAGTTTCTGGGAGCAGACAATGGGTTAGTGGGAATTAATTGAGGAGCCTAATAATTTCTGGCTGCAGCGTTCTTATTTCACTATATTGTACCCCTAGACACTAGCACTCCGGCTGATCATTTTACTTAATTTAGAACTACTGTGCTACAACAAACACATATAAAAGTTAATTTATTTTTCCTAATAGAGTGGACCTGATTTCAACTTCTTAAATGAGTAGCAAGGTAGATAAAAATCAACTATCTTAAATTTAGCAAAAATCCAAGTTTCTTTTGATTTAGGAAATATGTTAGAAAAAGAATAAACTTGATGTTTCATATTTAAATTTCTGGTTTTGAATCCTCTGAGTGTTCCTTCAGGGGGATGGATGCTGCCCGTTGTAAATGAAGGCCAGGCAGGGTGCATTTTTCTCCTTAGAAACGTTCAAACCCTGAACACAAAAACATTCTGAAAATCCACCATTGTTTCGTGTGAGTCCAAACCATTTGCTACGGCTTTAATTAGCTTTCAGCATCTCCGGCACAAAACAGGCTGCTGGCAGAAATACATTGTTTGAAGGGGAAACACAGCCGGTGCCGAAATGCACAGCCTCATCTTCCAGAAACACTGGGCTCCGCGCACCACGGAGTGTTTGTTGTCTTCAGCCCGCCTCTGCCTCCTTTGACTTAAAAATGTGCTTCTTCCGTTTTCCATGGAATTTCAACAGCTTTAGGAACTGGAAGTTAACTTGGAGAACTGCAGCCAACAGTGCTTTTTCTGCAAGAGTTCCCGTGTGTTATTTAAAGGAACAGCGAGCTCTTTAGGGTTCCTGTAGCCTTCATCCAGGTCTTTGCGATGCTGCTTATTCATCAATTGTCGAAAATAGGGTACAGGGATGTGACTCTGAAATGGGGAAACTCGGCTCTTCAGAGGCCTGTTGGTCACCTCCACAAGGACTCTAAGGTTATGTCCAACTCTACCCTTTGGGGCCAGAAAGGGCACTGATGCCTGGATAGGAGGAGGATTAATGACATTGAAAAGAAAGCAGTAATCTTAGTGAGTAGATCTGGAGTATTCTTAGAAAAATAACAGGTTTTGAATGTATTCTCCTGAAAAATTTATTTCACAGCTACCCTCCCAAGTTATGTTTGGTATTATGTACTTATAAGAATTATTTTCCAACTGGTTAATGTCAATATTTCCCATTTTATCAATATACTAGAGGCCCAGTGCATGAAATGTGTTCATAGGAGGGTGAGTCCCTCAGCCTGGCCTGCATCCTCTCCAATCCAGGACCCCTTGGCATCATCTCACAATCTGGGACCGCTGGCTCCTAACTGCTCACCTACCTGTCTGCCTGATCACCCCTAACTACTCTGCCTGCCTGCCTGATTGCCCCTAACCCCTCTGCCTGCCTGATCTTCCCTAACTGCTCTCCCCTGCCAGCCTGATCACCTCTAACTGCCTCTGATTCGGCCCCTGCCACCATGGCTTTGCCCAGAAGGTTGTCTGGAAGACGTCTGGTCTATCTGTTCTAATTAGCATATTATCCTTTTATTAGTGTAGATGATTTTCATTCTCATTATTGCATTTTAATATAATGGAATTTCTTACAAAATCTGGGCAGGTGTTTTTTGTTTTTTGGTTGTTTTTTGTTTTGTTTTTTAATCACTGGAGCCATAAGAAAACATTAAAATTTGTTAACTGGCTTATTTAAGTCTCCACTGATAGAACAGATAATGTGAAGGAGTGCTGTAAGGATTAAATTTTAGAACCTAGTCAGGCTCAATAAATGAGTAGCTGTTATTATTGTTATTCTTTTTAGCACTTCATTGTATAAACATTACTGATCCTCTTTAAGAACAATTAGAATAGTAATTGTCATTTTGTTTCACATATGTATCTGAATTTTTAATATAACCCTCACAAGAATCATATTAATAACCATAAGTCCCAACCCCACTTTACAAATGGGAAAACTAAGGTCACTAATAAGTTCAATAACATTGTTCAGGGTCTCGCAGCTAGTGAACATTGAGTGTGTTTTATAAACCTACAGTCTGACTCCAGAGCCATCATTTAAAATGTGTGTGTGTGTGTGTGTGTGTTTATATATATATATATTTTAAAAATACATTTTATTGATTTTTTACAGAGACTAAGGGAGAGGGATAGAGAGTTAGAAACATCAATGAGAGAGAGACATCAATCAGCCGCCTCCTGCACACCCCGCACTGGGATGTGCCCACAACCAGGAATCAAACCTGGAACCTTTCAGTCCATAGGCCGACACTCTATTCACTAAGCCAACCCGGTTTCAGCTGTGTTTATATATTGATTTCAGAGGGGAAGGGAGAGGAAGAGACAGAAACATTAATGATGAGAGAGAATCATTGATCAACTGCCTCTTGTATGCCCAACACTGGGGATGGAGCCCACAATTCAGGCATGTGCCCTGACTGGGAACTGAACTGTGACCTCCTGGTTTATAGGTCAACGCTCAATCACTGAGCCACATTGGCTGGGCCAGAGCCATCATTTTTAAGAGTTTTAATAGATGTCTACTTATATATTTCCCATCAGTCTTTTCTCCTCTTGAATTTCAGACACTCACTGAGGGGATTGTCTCATATAAATTGTTAAAGGCGCTTGCTTCTTCATGCATTGAGGGAAAAGCCTAGTTTTCTGTCTATAGAAGGACAGTTCTAGAATTCTCTTGCATGATTCCTAAATCTGTGAGCACATGAGCAATATACCCCGCTTAGATGGGATTACTCTGTGGCCACATGAACACAGGGCAGCCGGATGGGAAAGTCAGGTGAAAGCAGCCACACATGAACCAGGGTCCGCTGCTGGGACACTCAATTCTCCAATTAACTCATCAGAAAAGCTCTCCAATCGGCATGACATGGTTTTGCCCTCTTACTACACGTGTGTTCTCTTGGACATAGAAAGGTGTCAAATGCCTCTTCCCATGCTCGCCGTTTTCCTTACACATCCTGTTTGACAGTCATCCTGTAGAGTGATAAATTATGCATTTTTACAGCTCAATAAAAAATTGATATGCTGCACAACAGGAAAGCTTGTAGACTAACATCAGCCAGGCCTGATTTTGTTTTAGGTCCAACTGGTGTGGGTAAATATTGGTGAGATAATAATGCGCTGTGCTCACTCTTTGAACACCTCCGCTTGTCTGTAATAAGGACTGAGAAAGTTATTGGTGTGCACCTATTTTATGATGATATCTACTTCAATCCAGGCTCAAAATCTTGATATGTTCCCGGAAGACCGACTGATCACCCCGAGTGCACAAAGGACTGAGCACACTCCCTTCAGACTGGGAAGCAGGAAGATAAATTGGCCTCAGTATTACCCCTTAAATTAGAACAGAGAGCGGGGGAGAGGGCCTCAATCATTTAACAATTTTCTTTTCCAACTTCAAAGCAAAATGGGGTCATGATGCCAGAAAATTATATTTAAAAGTCTATTTACATAGCATATGCCGAGAGTCTATTTAGAGCTTTCTGAATTTACTGCATTTAGAAAATCCTGGGTTTGGAGTTCTTATTAGACTATCAGAGCGTTCATTTCCTTCTGCCCATTTTGCTAAATGATGGGCCCGATAAATACAGAACCCCACGAGTTGTACTGATTAGAGTCTCTGTGCTCAGAATTTTTAGTCTTAATTAAGGGGGGAAGGTCATAAATTTCAGACCAGGGTCTTGAACTAGGAAGCCACAGTTAGAACGCTTGTCAACCAATGAGATCTCTTCATTGTCTCTCTCTTTTTCCTGAGATGCAGTGGGGCCGCTATATCCCATTGGACGTGATGGGTACAGAGTGGGTGTGGGTTGGTCGCCTTTGTTTTTGTAAGCACTAATATTTTGGAAGATAAATAGTACTGGATGCTTCATTTGCTTTGATTGTTTTTAATCTCAAGATACTCGGGAAAATTTATGATGCTATAAAGCTTGAGTTAGCTACAGCTTTTCCATTTTGATCCAAATAAGTCACAGTCATCAAAACTTCAGTCATTCAGAAACACAGTGTCGTGGCTCCGGCAACAAAAACCACCTCCCAATGAAACTAATTATTGATCATTCCAGGGCGCCCTAGGTCAAGGTTGCCTCATAGAGTTAATGATGCCCTTGGCCACCCACAGAGCATCCCCCAGGGTGGGCACAATTGACTTAGTAAAAGCATTGCTTTGTAAGACTCACAGAGGAGTCAATTAGAGGCTCAGCAGTTGGTCATTGGAAAGATGGTGTCATCCAGGTGGGAAACGGTCCACCCCAATGACCGATGGCATGCATACTCATGCCATCATTAATGACCTCTGAGTCCCTCCTGCACTCCCTCCCACCCCCGCCATGTGAACAAATCAAAGAACCATTCGAGGAACAATAGATTTTGCTGACCTGGTATGTTTCTCAGGACAGAGATTAAGATTGCTTATTGGATGAGCCCCAGACACAGAATGTCAGGGTAACATTAATAGCTGTACTTAATTGAATAAAAATAAGCACTGGAAACCTCATAATTAATTTTCACAGTGATGTGTTTTCAATATTTTATCAGGTGGGTGGATTTAGTCTCTGGAAGAAAGTATTTTTCATGGCCAAGGATTATATCATTTCCCATTTTAAAGGAATTAGTTCAATACTTTTGAGAAGCTAATTGAAGATTACCGTCTAATTTCTCAGGAGTTAACTGAAAGACTAAAACTGTCCACTTTTCTTCTTAGGGACCACAGTAATCAACATCATAATAGAATTAGCTATGTCTTTATTTGTGAAACTATCCTGAACTGCAACTCTCGTTTGCTGAGTAAACTGTAATCTCTGCATCACTGCTATTAATTTGAGGCCGTGTGGAAGGAACATAATCTGATTTTCAAGAAGAATCTTGGTAATTAGTACAGTCACACTCTAAAAAGTCCACATAATCCAAAACTGAGTTAGGTGAAGAGGAGACTAAATCTAGATAAAAATTTGGCCTTTAAAATATGTAAGAATGGACCTAAAATATCTCATAGCAACTCACCTTGTGTTTGAAAAGCTTTTTTTTCCCAATTTCTTAGTGGAATGCAGAAGAAATGACCTTGATATATGTGAGTTAGCAATCTAATACAAACCGAATATAAATTATGCACGCTCATGGGTAAAAAAAAATTAAGAAAGCTTAGACAGCGGTATCTGATTAGGTCAATGGGAATATCACATAACAATATATCTATGCTGAATGGGCACAGAATCCAACCTCTCGGCACCAATCAGGCCTACATAATTGTTCTGAAGGGCTGTTCCGAACATCATCTTTCATAATTTCTCAGAAATTTCAGGAGCCAGCAGAGGCTGTAGATTTAAAGCAACCCCGGTAGATTTAGCAGCAATATTCCCTAAAGCGCGTTCTATTGAACACTATTCCCAAGAATGATAAACGATGGAAGGAATCCCGTGGTGAAATAACCCTGAGCCATGCTGAATTCAACAAATCAAACAGAGTTATTTACGGAAGAGCTTCCTGAGGCCTACGCAGGTGCAAATTGAGAATATTTAAGGGGGCCATATACTGGGCAGTCTATAAAAAAATAAGATTGGCCTGGTGATTTTTTTGTCACTCTATTACCACAGTATAGCTCTTTATTGCAAGTGTTTTAGGGAAAATATTTGGAGAAATACCTTCTCAAAATCAAGATTAATTTTGAAGACCCAATTCTAACTGAATATGCAGAATGTGATTCATGGCATTGGATAAAGATGTGAGAATGTTCAAAATCTGAAATTCTGTGGAATTATACAATATCTGTTTATCTCAAACATTAGGAAGAATATATAAGGCGAGTCATGAAATGTAACGATGAAATGAACTTCTGTGAATTGCCAACCAGGCTTAGAATGAGGGTACTGACGATATATCGTATCTCAGAGTGTGTTCCGTCGCCACCCCGTCCCTGGCTAAGCATGGAGCTAGCCACTGCCCCGAATCTGGCGCCAGTGTTCTTCTGCTGGATACATGGCTATATCCCCAAGTGACACACTGTTTGTTTGTTTTGGGGCTTGTTTTATGAAGAGTATCTGATTGCGTGTGAACATTTATGACTTCATTTCCCTGCTTATTATTTCTAAGATAACATCTATGTTGCTGCTGTGTATAATTCATGCGTTTTCATTGCTGTATGAATCCCATCGTGAGAATCACTCTACTTATTTGTCAATAGCGAGAACTTCATGAGCTGTTCACCAATCGTTTAAGAATATTAAAGTCAGAATTATGTTCTGAATAATTTGTGTTTCTCATTGTTTTGGAACTGACATGCTGAGTACAATGCCAGATGGGATAACAGAGATATCCTTCTTGTAGAAGCCTACAAACTTGCAGGAAATACAGATAATGCACACACTTAGCACGCTGCATTGGATCACTCACTGCCCTATCTGTGGTACCATGAAGGAAGAATGACGTACTCCTGTTTAGGAAGATGGTAACAGCCGTGCAAAACAAAACAAAGAGAGTCCAGAAACGCAAGAAGGAGATGTAATTTTAAATAGAATGATGCAGGCAACTGCTCTGAGAAGTATTGGAACAATGACCTGAAGGCGGAATGAACTGAGCATCATATTGATGCAAGATGGGCATCGCAGGCAGAGCAAAAGCCAGTGATAAGTGGCTGAAGCTAAGGTGTATCTGACATTTCCATGAACAGTCAGGCCTCAGACACAATAGCAGAATGACTATACTCCTGAGGCCGCTGAGGTAATGAAGGAAGGTCACACAGGACGTTTAGGGCATTGCGAAGACTTTGGGGTGCGCGGTGGGATGTATTTGGAAGGTGGGAGCAGAGCAATGCCATGCTATGACATATTTGAAAGGAGCCCAGTGGCTGCTGTATTGTGGTATTGTGTGTGGGTGTCTTGGGATGGAAAAAAAATGGTGGCTACAGGCTATCTAGTTTTATTGCAGAAATCCAAGAGAGAGTTTTGGTGGGTCCAGGTCAACAGGCTATCTAGTTTTATTGCAGAAATCCAAGAGAGAGTTTTGGTGGGTCGAGGTCAGGATGAGAGCAGAAGAAATGAGTTGGATTCTGAATAGATCTTGCATCTATCATTCCATTTTTCCCAGTAAGTAACTTTTTTGTATGCTGCCCTTTACTCTTTCTACTGATTTTACTGGGCATTGTAATACACATCTGGGATTTATTAAAGTCTACCATAAATGGATACATTCACCACCAGCCAGACTTGGACCAAGGATTTAAAAATGCTGTAATTCCAGATGTTCCCTCCCAAGCTTTGTTCCCTTATTTGTATTTTAATCTCACACAGATTTTAAAGCTCTCACAACATCGCGACAGTTCTTACCCAGGCTACTTCTGATTTACCCACAAGTCTCCTTTCAGGATTGCCCTGTTTTCCTGTAGGATATTTTCACTCCTGTCTTCAGAATTACCTTTGATATTTCTTTTGTTTAAGTCTGCAGGCGAAGCAGCCTTTCGGTTTTGTTTTTGCATAAACAGCTCTGCCTGTTATTTTGGACGATGTTTTCAAACGGTTTAAAATATAAGCTGGCAGGTATTCTCTTTCAGGGCGCCGAAGCATTGATTCGATTTCTTTTGTTCTGCGGTTCCCGTTGAAAAGTTAGCCTTCGGTGCTATGCTTTCTGTTTAACAGTGTTATGTCTTTATTTTTCTGTGGATACTTTCTGATTTCTATTTTTTTTTTTTGTTAGTTGGTGGTGTGCAGCGGTTTTATGATGATGTGAGTAGGTCCAAAGGTCCTTCTATATCTCCTTGCTTTTCTAGATCCTTCATTTGAAGTTTAATATTTTTTTGCCAGCTGTGAGAATTCCCAGTTACTCTTCTCATATATTGCCTCTCACGCACTCCATTCAAAGACTACAATTACACGTCTGTTTTAGTCTTCATCCACATCTTCTACCTTAGGAATTTCTCATAATTCTTTTGTGCCAGCCTGTCTTTATATTAGACATTTCTACTCACCTAACGTTTACTAATTTTATATGGTGTCCCAGGTGTGGCTGAATCTGTCATTTGCTTTAAAATACTGTAATTTTTAGTTTCAGAATATGCCTTTTCTGTTTTAGTCCAGGTTCCATTGTCTGGTGAAATTCTCCATTTTGTCATCAATTTTATTCAACATATGAATTTCAATAATTTCAAAGTCTGCAGAGAATAATTCCAACACTGAAATCACACAGAACTTATTTTCAGTGTCTATTTTCTCTCTCTCTTGGATTTGACTATTTGTTCCAAGTTTTTCTGATTGCATCTTTTTTCCCTTTTGGTGTCTTTTAATATCCATTAAATTTTAACTAAACTCGGGACGTTGCATTTGAAAAATGGCAGAGATACAGGGTAATAGTATCTTCCTCAGAAAAATGCCACTTCTGAAGGACCTCCGTGCTAAAGTCAGAGAGGAGTCGATGACCTTGACCCAACGAGGTCTGCCATGATTTGAGAGGGGATTCCACTCGTCCCTAAGGGCTTGTCCTTTTCCTCTCTGCCTTTCCTCCTTGGGATTCCTTTAGCATTTTCCCATCACAAGAGAATGTTCCTGAAGTGTCTCCTAACGGCTGAGCACTAAGCACGTTTTGCTTTTCCTCCCTACACCCATGGACTTGTCAACAGCTCTGAGCTCCTCTTTTCAGTTGTTCTCTGAGCCCATTGCTGACTAAAACAAGCAAGTCCCTTATGGGGGACGATGCAGTGCCATTTCCTTTATCTTGGAAACACTTCCCCCACCCCTTAGAGTCTAGCTGACTCTGTTCTGTGATGCCTACAACAGTAATGTGTGTGCATGCATGTGTGTGTGTGCGCATGTGTGTCTGCATGAATCGCAGACATGTACTCGGATCATGATTCTTGGTGGTGTTTCCCAAGGTCACCTAAATATTCTCTCTATGGCAGTGGTTCTCAAGCTTCCTAAGGCCGAAACCCTTGCATACAGTTCCTCATGGGGTGGTGACCCCCCAACCATGAAATTTTGCTACTGTTATGCATCGTGATGTAAATATCTGCATTTTCTGATGGTCTTAAGTGACCCCTGTGAAAGGGTTGATCGACCCCCAAAGGGGTCGCGACCTACAGGTTGAGAACCGCTGTTCTTTGGCTTTTTATTTCCTTGACCTCAGCTTCTACTGTGATATTCTCCTGGACATCATTTTGTCACCTACTCCCTAGGTCATAATCTAGACATCTGCTCACTCCACAATCTTCTTTTCAAGTTTCCTACTTGCTTCTTCCCAGCTTTTATCTCTCTCATGATCCCTTGACACCACTGGGACTTGCTGTTTATTGTTCTCTAAATTTTCCACTCTCCCCCCGCTTCTCTTCTTTCCCTCTGTACCCCACTTAGATCCCAAGACGTGATATCACAATGACTGATTCACATACAATCTCTATTTCTTTACGCCAGCTTTCTGTCTTAACAGGAAACATCGCGTCCAGGATTAAATCCAGCTTCACCCCCTTTTCCCTACATCTGAGAAGCTAGGTCAGGCCGCACAAAACACGGTCATAGAGCTTGACAGAACTGAAAATTCTCAACATCACGGGGAACCTTAAGTTGGCCCAACATTGCCAATGTTCCTCCCTCCCTTTCCAGGACAAACTTTCCTCATTTTGCTTCCCCCTCAAATGTCAAAACAGGCCTTTTCCCTTCCTCCTCATATTTAGGTCATGATCTCACTTACTATTTCACCGGGAAAGTAGTAGAAAGAAGACACCTAGTCAAGTTCATCTTTACTTCCACGTTCCTCTCCGGGCAATCTCAACTTGCATCTGCACTCATGTGCTCTGCCCTCTCTCAATCTCTGCTGATAAATTTCGCCAAAATGTAGAGAACCCCTCCCTCTATCTGTGTGCTGGATTCGCACACTTCATATACTGCTCAAGAATATTCCTAGGATTTCGCCAAGATCAGCAGTAACTTAGAGTTTGCAAACTTCAAGGACGGATTGTGGGTCTCTGTTAGTTGACTGGTTTACTTGACCTCCAAAATCTCACTCTCTCTTCATTTTCCTCCCACGTCACTGGGTAATGTTGGCGGGTCCTTTTGATGGTTCTTCTTCATGTCTAACTGCATGCCCTGGGCTCACTACTTCTCCTTCTCTCTCTCTCTCTTTTTTAAATATATATTTTATTGATTTTTTACAGAGAGGAAGGGAGAAGGATACAGAGTTAGAAACATTGATCAGCTGCCTCTTGCAAACTCCCCCCAACCCCCCACCACTGGGGATGTGCCCACAACCAAGGTACATGCCCTTGACCGGAATCGAACCTGAGACCCCTCAGTCCATAGGCCGTCGCTCCATCCACTGAGCCAAACCGGCCTTGGCTGCTTCTTCTTCTCTTCCCACCCTCGAACATCACTGCATCCACCAGATCGAAAGGGCAGAGCTGCTGGATGGAAAGATATTCCCGGGATGACATTGAACTTGCTGCCCGTGATGGCCAGCCGAGCCCAGCACCCTTCCTTCCTGCCTACGGCGCAAGGCCTGGGACGGCCCGGATCCGCCTCTGTGTCCATCCTGAAGGCAGTGCCATGTCCCGCTGCTCCCTCACCTTCTCCGGCAGAGGGTTTAATTGGGATGCAGAGCTGACTGAAGGACTGAACGGAGCCAACGAGTTAATTCCCTGGCTGTCTGCATTTTTATTTTCCTTTACTGAACTATAAACTGGATAAATGGAGGAAATAAAAAGTGGTCGGGTGAACGGAAAGCGCTACTTGAGGTTCTGAATTACAGCATTTTTCTTTGCAGGCTCAGAAACACGGGCTTCCTGGTGGCGCTGGTTTGAAGGCAGGATGATATGTGTACCGGGGAGCAGTGATTGGGAAACGGGGAGTCTTCCGGGGGAGCCATCATTCCTCGGGCTCCGCGCTTACAGCCGTCCCGGGTGCATGCATTATTCTTAGGACATGCGGCCCAGCCTAAACCAGCCAAACCCATCTTTCCTCCCGGTGGGGTTTTTCTACGGCGCGGAACACCTTCAATGAGAGGCTGAATCCCAGCGGCGGCCAAGCTTTCTCTGACAGCCAACATCTGACGCTTCAGATCGATTTATTCAGCAGTTGAGGTTTTTCATTTCCTGGCCTGCTCCTCGGTTAGCCATGTGCGCATGCCAGGCGTCTGGGTGGAACTGGTCTGTCGGGATAACGGAGCTGCGATCCCAGCCAGGCGCTTGCCTTTCCCTGGGGGTGGGAGGACAGGTGCAGCTGTGGAGCCATCCGCCTGGGCACACATGCACATGCACACGCGTGCCCGCGCACACACACACACACACACGTACACGCGGTGCTAGCAGCAGCGACAGATTCGGCTGTTGATGCCACAGGTCACAAAGCAATTTGGGAGCAACTAGGAGGTAATGAACGGGCTGAACCGAAAGCTCTGCCTGGAAGGCTTTTCTGTGTACGCCGAGAACGAGGAAGATTTGTGTGTCTCGCTGTCCCCTGCACGGATGTCTTCAGGCAGGATGGCAATGTCAGGTGGCAGACGTCTGCCTGGCACGAGTGAAGGATGGTTCTGGTTCTCTCCTGCGAGGCTTCCACAGTTAGGAACGCTCCCTTAGCGCCACAGCACGCACCATCCCCGTCACTGCGCATGCAGGCCTTTCAATGTTGGGGTGCCACTCGGGACAGTGTGGGGTCCACTGCCTCGAGCAGCCCGCACCCAGTGGACTAAGGGACCGCAGCCGGCCTGCAGCCTGGAACGGAAACTCCGGATAGCGGCCTGATTCTAACTTTAGCGAAGCCCCAGCTGCGCTGCTTCTGTCACTGGGTTAGAGAGTGGCCTTTGGACACCCAGGGGTGGATCCCCACGAATGCAAGTCTCAGGAAACCCACACCCAGTAGGAAAAGGGGTGCCTCAGCTCCCCACAGCTTCACTTTGCGGCCTCCGCCTGGATTCGTGCCCTCCCAGGGCCGCTGTTGTCCTTCGGTGTGACCTTTGGCATCACTACCTGGCGCCTGCCTCCCAGAGAGGGGATTGAGGGGGTTCCCGCCCCTTTATTGCCACCCCTCTCTCCTCAGGGCTGAATCCGTCTCAGTCTCATGGGATGCGGAGCAAACCTATTCCCGATGAGTGAGCACCCCTGGAGATGAGAGATCACCCCTCTCTTCTGCTCCGCACCCCGCTGTCTGAGCCCGCAGTGCGCAGGCGTAGATCCGCTCTGCTCTCAGTGCATCTTCTGGGGCCCGGAGGCAGAGCTCGCGCCTGCTCAGCGCAGCGCTGCGGTGGAGATAACATTTGCTGCGGCGGCGGATTACACCTGTATTTGTGAGCCCGCTACAGCGAGGAAGACGTGTTCCTTTCAGATCCGGCCCCTAATAGGATTCCCGGCGGCTTCTGGAAGCCGCTAAACCAACTGGCTGCTCAGCGTGGGTGTCCTATCCCGGGAAGTGGGGGATGAGTCAGGTCCACCCGCTGTGGGCCTGGGATGGAATTCATCCTGGGAAACGGGGAGTCCTCCCCTGCCTTCCCCGCCAGCCCCACGCCCCCTTCTCTTCGGGAACAGGGGAGCTTTGCGGATGACACGGGGCTGGAATAACGCGTCATAAGCACCCCGGTTGGCCGGCTCCCAGGTAATGTGGTTGTGCATCAGTAAGTGCACTCCACCGCCGCTCCTGGGCGCCTTTCCAAGGCCTGCATGTCTGCAGGGAGGTGGTTTCTTTTACGCGGGAGTGTCTGATGGGGCCAGTGCTCTGCGTTCATCCGACGGTATAAAAAGTGCATCCTGGACAGAGTCATAGAGGAGGCCTGTCCCACTGGTCCTCACCCCCTCCCTGCTCCGCCAGCTCTCTCCCAGCAGGAGGAGGCACAGTTGGTTTGGGGTCCGTCCGTTCACGAGCAGACACCCATCCGGCGGTCGGTCACCTCAGAGCTGAGGCGAGGACAGCCAGGCTCACAGGTGGTCACAGTTCAGTGCGGTGGCGTCTTTAGGAGGAATTCGGATTACAGATGGGATCGTGGAGAGGACAGGAAGGGAGATTCCGCTAACGGGAAACACGTGACAGAGGAGGAATGATGCTGTAAATGACGGACAGGTGAGCATCTGCCTGTAGGAACGTGGCTGAGAAGGCACTGGGGCCCAGGGCCCCTCCAGGAATAAGAAGTTCAAAGTCACTGAAGACGGTCGCAGGACTGGAAGGAAGGAGTGAGCCCCCGGGTTATAAGAGCTTCCCATGACCTTCGGAGGAGTCAGCCAGGATCCGCAATGCAAACCTGCCACCCCCGTTTCCGAGACCCTAAACTGTCCCGGCAGCTGCTGACCTACCTGGCTGGCAAGCACCCTTGTGTGCACCCCCTCCCACTGCGGGGAGAGAGTGGAGCTTCTTCCACTGGGCTGGGGGTGCGCTGGCTCTGAGGATGGGTCTCTCATAGGTATCCTCTGCCTCAGCCAACACCCAGGATCTGCTTGCTGGATCGGCCCAAGGACACAGGTCTTATCTGGCCCTTGAATTACGTCTCAGCGCGGATGAGTAATAATTTCACTTCCCCGGCGAAATATCTGCAGGTATCTCACTGCACATCGCCGGGGCTATTTTTCTCCCGGGTTGATGATACAGCCACAGACGACACAGCCCCCAACTGCTGTTTGAGGGCTAGTCTTCCGCCCATCCCGATCACAACAGAGAAACACGGGAGGGCAGTGTCCTAGGGGAAACGGGCTGGAAGAACTAGGGCAAACGGCGTTCGGAATCTAATGGGATGCATTTGGAAGTTCCACAGAAATAGGAATTTCTGGGTAGAGAGTAGGGAAGTTTATTTTCCCGAATTTCTTTTAATATTAGCTTTGGTGGCTTTATTTGTTGTCAAAGCCTACGTGGCTACTTATGTTATACAATTATTATTCAACTTCTTAAGCTTTCCATAAATATTCAGGACTATCTTACAAGCAAATGATAGTTTTCTATTTAGAAATTTAGTTCCATTTAACCAACTCATTTGTTTTAATTTTAAATCAGTCGATGGCATTTTCGTATATGTTTCACTGTATTAACTATGAAGCATTGAGAACGCCGGGTCCTCTTTGAAGTTGTTATGTAGGAGGCTGGCAGCAAATCCCACCTTCTTGAGTTCGAGGTAAGACCGTACCTAATTCTCAGGGGCCTTCTTTCCATCTCATGTTCTGTGCGAACCAGTAAAGACTGTTTCGGTGAGACAGCACAGAACACACAGTGCTAAAAAACACGTTTCCTAAGATGATAAACAGGCGGTTAGAAACTCAACACGTTTCCACGTGTGAAAACGAGCATCTGAGCGTGGCCTGAAGGGTAGGCACTTGGACACAGACAGACACGATCTCTTAGCCCCAGGGAGAGCTTCAGAGAGGGTCCACAGGGCACTGTTTCTCGGCCTTGACCTTCAGCACTGGAGGAACAGCTGAGCCACAGTCTGAAGGATGGCCCTCTCCCACAGCCCAACCTTGTTCTGAAACCATGCCAACACCACCTTCCATCCATTTGCCTGGACTTGATTGTACCCCCAAATCCTACAAGGAGGTATCTTCATTTTTAAGGATGGAAAGAATTCCATGGATCCTTCTAAGGCATTGGATCTCAACCTGTGGGTCGCGACCCCTTTGGAGGTCTAACGACCCTTTCATAGGGGTCGCCTAAGACCATCGGAAAATGTAAATATCGACATCACGATGCATAACAGTAGCAAAATCTCATGGTTGGGGGTCACCACCACATGAGAAACCATATGCAAGGGTCGCGGCCTTAGGAAGGTTGAGAACCACTGGGAACTTTCAGAAGAAGGATTTCTGTGACATCTTTACTGATACTTCACCACTGATCAAGCTCAATGCCATTGAAATCTGATCTTTTTGAATCGTTAAAATATTTTACAGGGAACACCAATATTTAGACCACATCCAACTGGATTATGGTCACTCTAAAATGAGTTTTCTGTGATGAATTTAACAAATTCATTTAGTCATTGAACATATATTTGAAAATACAGAAGGCCCAATTTTACATAATTCAGGTGCACTTAAAATAGTAATCATGTTCATAAAATTTGACTGGAACAAAAGAAGTGCATTTTAATGTATGAATATAAATGTAAAACATGATAAAAATTATTAAGATGAAGTTCAAGGAAAACAAATAATCTTAATTTTGTCCTGTAAAATAGCAAAGTAATAGCAGTTTAAAGAACAGGAGACATTTAAATGCACATAATTACTAAATCACGGAGCTTAATAGTGGGAGGAAAACTGGCATGTGGATACACAACATTCACATTCATTTATTCATTTATTAACTTTGAACAATGCCCAGCCAAGCCGAAACTTTTAGCGTAATATTTCCTGAAAAACTAGTTTTTGTCATTGCACACTGCAAATAAATGAAAATTCCTGTGATAATAAATCAGCATCTATGTTTATTGTCATTTAGTGCCACTACCAATTATTTCATTTAAGAGGATCTTTTGTTGGGAACTGTCATTATTATTATCCCTGCCTAATAATAATGAAATAGAAAACCTTCAACAAGAATCCTATTTCCATTATTTCCCACATGGAAGAAAATGAGCCCGTGAAAATGACTGAGACAGAAGAACGGGGTACATGCGCATTTTAGGGAGCGCTACCAAGGTGTTGAGAGGGCACCATTTGAGGCAGTTACAGAAAACCGCACGGCTCCAAACCCTCGCCTGTGTGCCCGCCCCCGGAGTCCACCTGGTACTAGAGCCGGCACAGATGGGCTCAGGGTCAAGGGTCCAGGGGCCACCCCTTTGCTTATTGGAACTGGGACACACTGTGGGATGAACGGTGAACTCTCCATCCAGCCAATGTCCCTTCATCCCTAATGTACAGAATTGTGAGCCTGGATTTTACTTTATTTTTTAATTTCGAAAAATAATTAAATATACTTGTATTGATTTTGGAGAGGAAGGAAGGGAGAGAGAGAGAGAGAGAGAGAAGTGTTAATGATGAGAGAATTCCTGGATTGGCTGCCTCCTGCACATCCCCAACAGGGAATCAAGCCCGCAACCCAGGCATGTGCTCTGATTGGAAATCAAACTGTGACCCCCAGTTCATAGGTCAATGTTCAGCCACTGAGCCATGGCCACCGGGCAATGAGCCTGTATTATAACCTGGCCTCTACAGTGCCCGGTAGGAGACTCTGAAGGCGTGGCCCTCGCTGCTCAGGTAAGAATTTTGCATAAGGAATTACACCTGCTTCTCCGTGTTACACGCCCACTAACCTCAGAGCAGAACTCAAGTGCATGAATCGTCCTTAAGGCTCTTGAGTGATTCAGTCTTAGTACTGCACCCAGCTAATCCTGGGAAGACAGAGAGGAGCACAGAGCTCACCAGGCCATCGCTACGTGCCTCTGCCTCGCTTGGCTGTAATTTTATGCTCAAGACATTTTTCATTAAAGCTGGAAAGAAACACGGGGGGAGAGATTTAAAAATATCATGCTCTGCCAAATGCCTGAGGTCTTCTCAGGTTATTTTATGGCATCTGACATCTTCTCCCCCCTTCCTTCATTCAACTTGATTCTTGTTAAAAGGACATCTGTACGTGACACAGTCCTCATTCAGACACTTAGCTTTGTGAGGGTCATTATTTCATGTTTCAGCTAAATCTCAATTGTGTGCGGCTCTTCAAAGAGAATTGTGTCTGGCGCATCACTTTCTTGTATCAAGACAAACCTGTAATATTCCTTCCCATTCAATTAGACCTGAGACAAAGTCTGATGCGGGGTTAATGGCTTTAGCCTCTTTAGATACTTTGAATGAACAAGAGGAACCTGAAAGGTTTTTCTGTTAGGAATTACATTTGAAACCCAAGACGATTTTCCTATCTAAATGCATTGTAAAACAGAGTAAGACATTTGAAGCAGGCAAGGGCTAGAATTTATATTTTTGGGTAATTGTTATGCATTACATGCATTTAACAAACTTAGTTCAGAATTGTAAAAAGGTGACGTCTTCATGGAGTGCCCTTAGAATCATTTGCTTAATGATTCTGAACCAACGAGGTTGATTAAAAAATGTAGAAGGAATAATGAAAAAAAAATAAAGATAGAATATGGGCCCAACAAAAGTATCGCCAATTTTCCTAAGCAAGACCTGCATTCACACAGCCTGCTACCCCCGTTGTCTATCATTTCCTCCCGCCCCAATGCCAATGTGTGATTTGCTCCCCAAATCATTACCCAGAAGACCTTGACTGTTCCATACTGACAGGATGGATGGAAGGGACCAAATATATTATTGAAAGAGCATCACCTGATGCCATTTACTCCGTGTCTATACTTCACCCCATGGAAACCTCAGAACCGCCCAACCACCCTAGGAGGCAGGGGGTAGCACCTGCCATGGTCCAGATGTGAGAAGCAATTCTGCGTAACCCCGGAGCAGAGAAAAGGCCTAAGGGCCTCGGGCACAGGGACTAATGCACGTGCATCAGAGGAGGAGAGTGAAGAGGGAGCCAGAGGCACATGGTGTAAGATTCTATAATCCATGCCCAGGACTTGCAAGTTTCTCCAAGAACAATGAGAAGTTGTTGGAGAGTTTGAGGGTTGCATGAAGTTTTCAGATTTGCCTGTTTAACATACAATTCCAGCTAAAATGTGTGGGAAAGAAAAACTGGGACAAAAGAAACTGCTAGGCTTCAGATTAGCATTTGCAGGAGAAACAATGGCAGCAGGAAACAGGGAAAGGAGCTGATGGGTGTAAGGCATATTGGGGGAACATATCAATTCTTCAGGATGGTCTACATCCTTAGCTATTGTCTCTCTTCCCCGACAAGCTTGGATTTTACTGGTGGTGGAATGTTAACAGCCACCATGCTTCCTGGCCTAGCATAGCCTCTCATCAATGACTGCGCCCCAGTCATGACACAGCGGCCAGACAGACACAGGAGAGTCAGCCTCATGAGACGGACAAACGGCATGACCCTGCGCAGTGCCTGCAGCGGGGCCTGGTCACCTGTGTACATCGCAGGTTACGGCGAGGAGCATTTTCATTAAGTGTGTGTTTTTCGGGACTTTAGTGGCAGGAACTGAAAAAACAAACCTATTCTGCCCAGATCTACTGATTCTGAGTTGGGACTAGAGCACAGGGAGTGGTGAGCCCCAAATACAATCTGCATCCTGAACTGTGCACACCCCAACACTGGCCAAAGGCACGATGTAATTAAAAGCATCTGAGCAGCTGTGCCACCGTAGGGCTTCCAGTTTGTTCTGCCAGGAGTTGAACCTCACCCCTGCAACTGCACAGTGGAAGAAGCGTCTGAAATGATTCACTGACATTCCAGATTCATGCCTAGCGAACTGTGGGGAATGACTTGAATAAGACAAAAGCAGAGGTGCGTTCTGTTACATTTTTAAAAATATTTTTTATTGCTTTTTTACAGAGAGGAAGGGAGAGGGATAGAGAGTCAGAAACATTGATGAGAGAGAAACATCGATCAGCTACCTCCTGCCTGCCCCCTACTGGGGATGTGCCCTAAAGTAAGGTACATGCCCTTGACCGGAATTGAATCTGGGACCCTTGAATCTGCAGGCCGACGCTCTATCCATGGAGCCAAACCGGTTAGGGCAATTCTGTTAAATTTGTTGAAGGGCTAACATATACCAATGGGAATCACTGTTATTTTCCCTTTAAAAATGAAAAAAAAAATTCAACTTTGCACCACTTCTGAGAGTCATATCAATGTTATTCTTTTTTTTAAAAAAATGTATTTTTGCTGAGACCGGTTTGGCTCAGTGGATAGAGCGTCAGCCTGCGGATTGAAGGGTCCCGGGTTCGATTCCGGTTGGGGGCGTGTACCTTGCTTGCGGGCACATCTCCACTGTGGGGCGTGCAGGAGGCGGCTGATCGATGTCTCTCTCTCATCGATGTTTCTAACTCTCTATCCCTCTCCCTTCCTCTCTGTAAAAAATCAATAAAATATATTTTTAAAAAATGTATTTTTATTGATTTTAGAGAAAGGAAAAGAGATTGACAGACAGATAGAAACATCAATGATGAGAATCACTGATCGGCTGCCTCCTGCAAGCCCCCATCTGGGGATGGAGTGTACAACTTGGGCATGTGCCCTGACTGGGAATCAAACCATGACCTCCTGGTTCATGGGTCAACCTCAACCACTGAACTGTGCTGGCCAGGCTGTTCTTACCCTTTTGAGGGCCATTATCATTAACAGTAACTGAATGAACCTAATTTAGCATTCACTTTTTAAAAAAATTTTGAGTGTGTGCTGTAGTTTGGAGACGATGCTCATGGTAGCCAAACAGGGCTCCTGTCCCTTTTGCAGATGACAGATACGTAGAAGACAATATGTAAATTAATGATTACAACACGATGTATCAAAGTGATAGCAGGAATGTCCCAGAAATCATATCAAATCTGCTCCGGTAACCCAGCTATTTGTCTATTCCAGCGGATATCAAACCGCGGCTTGCGAGCCGAGGTTTGCTGCTCTGTTGACTAATGAGTTTGCCTACCACTGACCTAGACTCTCGACTCCAAAAATTACAGGCTGCTGTTGTTCCTAGTGATTTAAGCCCCTATCCCAGTGGTCAGCAAACTAATGAGTCAACAGAACAGCAAACCACGGCTCGCGAGCCGCATGTGGCTCCTGAGCCGCAGTTTGCCAACCACTGGTCTAGTCCTTTAACAGAGTATCCATCCCAAATAGAACCTATATCCTATACAACTTACAGTCTTTTCAATGCTATTATATAGCAACAAAACCTCCAGAAAATCTATCCCGACCAAGCCACACGTTTCTGTCCCTCTTCTGGCTCTCTGTCCCGTTCTGATGAGACGACAATGGCCCAGCGGCCGCTTTCCCCGGTGCAGCGGGATGTAGCAAGTGCAGAAAAGAAAGGGACAAAGGGAGAGTAGTTTTAAGCGTCGGCGGAGGCTCTGAGCAGAGCCGCTACGTCCACTGCTATCGGATCTGACAAGAGCGGCGATGTATTGCATTGTCTGCACCAGGTGAGGCGGAGGTGCATTGTGTGGGACATGAAACACCCCAAGCGGTTCCTGCTCCCAGCACAATGCCTGCGACACAGCGGGCACCGGCTCCATTCCCGGCGAACAACCGTTCTTTCTCCGGCTTTGATTCCTCTTGATCGTGCCCTGATAGCAGGCCTTCGAACGCGGTTAACTTGCTATTGATGATCTTGTTTACAGGCTTACAATGTGCAAATGTGTACACAGATATGCAAACGTACGCATATGAGAGTGAGGGAATTGAGAATTTCACATGGAATCTGTAGCAGGAAAATGCTCTATAGGATTCGAGAAAATAAACCCCTACTTCATAATTTGCTTTCTGGCTTTTTAATTAGGTCATATGTGTATTTTTCCTTATGGTAAAAAGTAAAATCTCTAGAGGAAACTTATATATATCATGAGGAAGTATGTCTGTTTCATTCAAAAAGTTGTACTGTCCAAACAGTTTACTAATATCTCTGATTTCTGTTTTGTGGCCTGAGTTTGAGCACTTCTTTTTATTACTCAGTAATGTTTGTCCAACAGCGCGTCCTTCCATTCTTTCATGAAGATGAGGCATTTTCTGATGGAACTGAACCAGGAGCAGCCAGCTCCGAGTCAAAGGAATAAAGAGGCGAGCTTTGGAAATGAGCTTACTGTCTGCGGCGGACAGAGCCGCCTCCGAAAGGTACAATGCCAGGGAGGCTCGGCCAACAGCTTCATTACTGAGCGGAGCAGAGAAAGCAGGCTCCGTGTGAGGGTGACACTCAGAGGGCCGCTGGCCAGCAGGCGTGGAATGCCAGTCATTGCTCCTGGGTGCACATCCCTCCAAAGGTTCCCTGTATCTCCATTAATGAATGATCTTCACGCCTGGCGTTTGGTTCACTTGTAAACTTAAGAATGGTTTGTCTGGCCCTAGCTGGTTTGGCTCAGTGGATGGAGTGTCGGACTGTGGACATAAGGGTCTCAGGTCTGACTCCGGTCAAGGGCACGTGCCTGGGTTGTGGGCTCGATCCCCAGTGGGGAGTGTGCAGGAGGCAGCCCATCAATGATTTTTTCTCATCATTGATGTTTCTCTCTCTCTCTCTCTCTCTCTCTCTCTTCCTCTCTGAAATCAATAAAAAAATACATATATTTTAAAAAGAATGTTTTGTATTGTGTGTTTTTTAATTTGGCCTGACAAAATATGTGCATGTAATATTTACATAAATGTACATAATATCTAATACGATGTAAAACTGTATATATTTCCAAATGTATGTATTGCAATTTTTTACCTTCTATTTTGCTGGTTTATTCTCTTCCTCAGAAGAAGTATTACAGAAGAAGACATTCATACTCTGGAGAGTGAATGAAGCCCCATGGAAATACCATCATCAGAAGAAAATCTGTGGCACAATTGCATCACTTTAAGCCTATTTTCTGCTCTAACTCTAACACGTGGCAGTAAAAGCTTTGCGTCTTCTGGACATGAATCTTGGCAATTTTCATTTAATAGATTCTGAAATGAAAAATGCCCAGTGATGAGAAACACCACCAATGAGGCCTGCGAGCCCACCAGAAGGATTGGTTGGTGGAGGGAGCTGTGTGGAGGTCAATGCCTATGCAAGCTGAGCATGCTGCTCCAGGTATGCGTTCTGCCTATTTTCCTACCGTACTGGGCACGAAGACAGCATTTAAAAGTATATATATTTTATTAATTTTTTACAGAGAGGAAGGAAGAAGGATAGAGAGTTAGAAACATCGATGAGAGAGAAACATGGATCAGCTGCCTCCTATATATTCCCCACTGGGCATGTGCCCACAATCAAGGCGCATGCCCTTGACCGTATTGAACCTGGGATCGTTCAGTCCACAGGCCGACGCTCTATCCACTGAGCCAAACCGGTCAAGGCAAGACAGCGCTTTTCAACCTTTCTCATCTTATGACACATAAACTACTTACTAACATTCTGTGGCATACCAAAAAAAATGTTATACTTTTTTCTAATCTGGCAAAAAATAAAAAAATGGGGATAATTTTGATTCATCCACACGTAGTCCCCATATGCCTTCAATAGAGTTTAACTTAATTTCAGCCTCTCACCTAAGTGTGGCACATTCGTCATCATTAATGACCCAGGCCTGACACTTTTCTGTAGCTAAAGACCATCCTTTATTCCTCTTGCCTGTGATTTCACTAAATGCATTTCTCCTCTTCTAGGATCGCATCCAAGATCCCACAGAATATAGAGCTGTCACAGCTCTGTAGGCCCTGCTGGGCTGTGGCAGTTTCTTAAATTAAAAAAAAAAGTCCTTTCTTCTCTTTTGATGAGCTTGACAGTTTTGGAAAGTTTCCGCCAGGTGTTATGCAGAAAACCCCTCAGTGGTGACTGGTAGATGTCTCACTCCTGGTCAGAACGGGTGGGGCAGATGTTGGAGTCGGACCCCAGGGGCAGCCAGGCGCAGCTCCTTGGGGTGCAGGCCAACAGCACATGCCAACATGACGTGTCCATGGGGAAAGCGCTGTTGATCAGGGTTTCCCACCTGTAGTTATCCCCCCCTCTTTCCATCCTGTGCTATTTTTTAAAAATATATTTTTATGGATTTCAGAGAGGAAGGGAGAGAGGGAGAGAGAGAGAAACATCGAGGATGAGTGAGAATCATCGACAGGCTGCCTCCTGCCCGCACCCCAGACATGTGTCCTGACCGGGAATCGAACCCTGACCTCCCTAGTTCCTAGGTCGACGCTCAACCACTGAGCCACGCCAGCCGGGCCATTCTGGGCTCCTTGACAGGAACTCGTTATGCACACCCCACGCCTAAGGAAGCACGGACAAGAGTAAGTTGGATGAAAATTTAAAAGCTCTGCTCTGTGTGAAAAACATTTACAAAAATAGACAAACCACAGGATAGAAACAAGGAATGAAATACACACACACACACACACACACACACACACACACACACACACGGAGATTAACCAACATGTGCCCCCAAAGGCTGCATTGTCTTCTGTTGGCATTAAAGCTCAGCTGCAGGCACTGTGACTTCCATGTGTAGTTGCCCACCTGCCTTGAGCAAGGAATGCAGGCATCATAAAGGGTCCAGAAAAGAGGGAATTAGATTTCCTAATGTAAATGTTTGTGTCTGACATATGTTTATTATTTGAAAATTGTATGATTGTGCCAATATCTCCAGCTACATGCAACCTCAACTCTAATTTTCAGCCAGTGGAAATGATGATAATTATAATGTGAGTGACAGTCCGATCACCATTGTGCAAAACCAGAGTGGCCTTTTTCTACCATTGCAAGCTTCCCACACACTCCGCCCCCAATATCTAAGGACGTTGTGCTTCTCTTCTTGTTAACAACATAGACGTTTTTCTTCGCTAATGTGTAAATATTAAACCACAAAATGAGTGTAGATACCTTGTTAGCACTGGTGTACGGGTATTATGTGACTAGCGCTCATTACATGTGAAAATTGTTGATGATGGCTTTGATTTCTGCCATTTCCTCTATTCTCTTTTAATAACCCCTGCTCCAGACTTTACCTACTATTCTCAATGATAGTAATTTGTTTTGATCCTTTAAGCAAAACAACAAAAACAATAACAAAGCACAAAATAAAAACATTGGACAGATTCCTCATGTCCTTTCTCTTTGACTACCTAGCTGACACCCTTATGTCAGAGGACTAATGATAGAATAAGATCACAAATTGCTTTTCATGATGCCAACCACACTTTCTCTAATATGCAGCAATTTCCACTGGTTATGACCAATTAACAATTTTCCACTCATATCCACACACAAAACTTCCATCATCTCCTACTTATTTGTAGAAGTAGGTTAACAAAAAGTCTACCTTGTACAAAATGCAATGTTTTTTTCTACCTTCCGTTATCATCTGCCTCTCTACCCTGTTAACCACAGTACACTGTGAAACAGAAATGGGAATCATTATGGTACTTTAAAAATGTGTAGCCTACATAATTCTAAAAAAATATTTTGTATTATTTGTAATATAATTATGGGTGGCAAAAACCAAACCCCACAGTGAAATTAAGATCCGGGAACTACATATTAAAATGGGGAGGGGATAGAAAAGTACATTTGCTTGAACATCTATGCTAAGAAAGAAAAAGAGAATTGCATTCTGAGCTTTTTGGCTATAGAACACAAGAAGAAAATACGCATACAAAGTACCGTATAGTTTTAATTATTCATAATAAAAAAATGCACGCCTCTATCATGGTGAGCTTGTCTGTCTTCCCATTTCTGAATTCTGATAGGACTGTGATGACTTCCTTTGTATTCTGGACACCAAACTATGTATAAAAATGATCCACACCAGCTATTTTGTTTACAAACACACACTGATGTTTTATGTGCATGACAATTCATAAACAAACCTTCCATAAGGGTTGAACGTGTAATGGAATTATAATACTGTACAGGTAGCAATGGCAGGGAGAAGGTGACATCGACTATCCAGGAGGCTAGTTTTGTAATGATTTAATGCCACAGCACATGTCTGAACACTGAGCTGTAACTATTTCTGCCGAGTCTGGAAGTGCAGAGCAGTGATCTTCAACAGGTGTGCCGCAAGCATTTTTAAAACATGCAATACCGGGGCACTGACCACTCTGCCCTTAGACTGTTAAATAAAAAAATGACAACAGCCAACACACAATAACTATCTAGTGTGAATGAATCCAAATTATACCTTTCTTTGGGTCAAAGAGGCAAAAAATATAGATATATTTTGGTGTGTCACAGAATTTTGGTAATTAGTTTATGTGTGCCATGAGTTGAAGAAGGTTGCAAATTATTGGGTGTCACTGATTACAGATAATTCAAAACAGAGCAGTCAAAGGAGACTTGATGGACAGACATATGTTTCCTTACATGAGAGAAGATATGTTATATACAATATACAGGGGGAAAAAAAAAAATATATATATATATGCCTAAGCGACTGTTAATAACCGAATGACCTGTTGACCAGTTGCTTTAATGTGCACTGAACACCAGGGGGCAGATGTTCAATACAGAAGCTGCCCCTCATGGTTAGTGTGCGCCCACAGCTAATCTTCCACAGCTGGCCAACCTCCTGCAGTCTCAATCTGGACTGGGTGAGACAGCCCCATTCACCGCCAGGCAGACCGAGGGACCCCACCCGTGCATGCATTCATGCACCGGGCCTCTAGTACTCTTATAAAAATGTACCAGTTCAATACAGAAGCAGCTAGCATTCACCGACAAAAGGCAGGGTCTCTACTCAGTGGTGAGTTGAGTTGCAGTGATATGTGCAGAAATGAATATTTTTTTCCTTCTAAAAAATCTACTCTGGGAGTTTGACATATTTCCTTACAGTCATTGCTCCAATTTTTGCATTTAATTTAGTTTGTTACACTGTGGGCTCTTTTAGACTTCGGGCATATGGAGCAATATTAATTTTTATCGCTCCCCACACCCCTTTCCCAAATTCCTGGCCAGGAAGTGCAACTGGCAGAAAACCAAGAATCATGAGTTAATTTTAAAAGAAATGAAAACTTCTGAATTTCTGCCAATACCAATTCTGTACATTCTGAATGAAGGACTGAGTGTTCCAATCTTCCAGCAATTTCTACTCTGCCTCCTTCAATAGAAGGTTGTGGATTGGGATGAAAATTCAGGGGAAATTCCTTTTATAGCTACAAAGAAAAAAGCAGGAAAGCTGTAGGAAGCCAGAAAAGAAATGTCTAAGAATTCCCAAGTGGGTTAAATACTGGAAAGAAATCAATTCCAGGCCTGAGGCTTCCTTTATCACACCTTTATCTCTTTCCCCCTCACTTATCTATCTATCTATATATATAAAAGCCTAATATGCAAATTGTCCCCACAGGAGTTTGATTAGACCGATCACTTAATATGACCTATGCTGACCACCGGGGGCAGTGCAGAACAAAGGAAGGCCCCAGCTGGCAGCTGTAAGGCCCTGATTGGCCCTGATTGCTGGCAAGACCTAGAGACCCTACCTGGGTACAAATTTTGTGCATCAGGCCTCTAACCAATAAGAAATTTCTTTCATCTGGCTGCCGTGGTTCAGTGGTTGAGCATCGACCTATGAACTAGGAAGTCACAGTTCAATTCCCAATCTGAGAATACGCATGGGGTTGTGGGCTTGATCCCCAGTGTGGGGCATGCAGGAGGCAGCTGACCAATGATTTTCCCTCATCCATGAATGTTTTTATCTTTCTCTCCCTCTCCCTTCCTCTCTGAAATCAATAAAAATATATAAATGATATATATAGATTTCTTTCTATTTTGGGTTGATCTCAGCTAGGTTATTCCTTTAATAACAGTGATCACTATGATGTAATTTATGCCAACACTGGGGCTGCATGGTGCTCCACAGCCAACGCATCGCCGGCCCTCTCTGTTCTCTCTAAGGCAGTGGTTCTCAACCTTCCTAAGGCCGCGACCCTTTAATCCAGTTCCTCATGTTGTGGTGACCCCCAACCATACAATTATTTTCGTTGCTACTTCGCGACCCAGATTGAGAACCTCTAGCAGGGTCGCCTAAGACCATCGGAAAACACAGATATTTACGTTACGATTCATTAACAGTAGCACAATAACAGTTATGAAGTAGCAACAAAAGTAATTGTATGGGTGGGGGTCACCACAACATGAGGAACTGTGTTAAAGGGTTGTGGCACTAGAAAGGTTGAGAACCACTGCTCTAAGGCCTTGTAACATCATGAAAACCTTTACTGGAATTTTAAAAAAAGCTGGCAATGACAGAGCTTACCTGTATTATTTAGGCCTTTTCGTTAGGGCTTTTGGATTTAAAATATTTGTATTACATCTCAAACTAAAAGGATTGCACCTGGTGGGAGCATACTTGGACTCACAGGTGAGGTGATGGGTTTTTACTTCTGATCTCCTCATGCCTATGTCTCACAGTTTCAACAAAGGCAAGAAACTTCTCTTTCTGAGACAATAATACTTTTTCAATGCGATAAAGAATGATATCATTAAATTGCTAAAATATTCTAGGCCATCATCATTGTACAGATGATAGATTCCAAACATTTGTAGCCATTTACATCCATGATCCTTCTGATTCTTGTTCCATTGTACTAAAAGATGTTGACAATAGGGGCACAAGTATTGTAATCATAATGTCTTTGCATTCATAAATAAATAGACTAACAAGATCTGTAACCCTCCTTTGTTCCTGTGTTGATGATTTACAAGAAATCGGGGCCTAGCAGGCATACTATGGGCAGAGGGAGGCCTCAGGCAATTTTCTCATAGATGTTCATATGAACAAAACATGCTCTGTTTGACCATCAAGAATTGTATAATTAATCAGCCCCTGAACTTTTAACTCACGGGGATACACTTAATGTGAAGTGACCTTAGATATAGATTTCCAGTTTAAAAAACACACATAAAAACAGTGCACTCGGAGGCCAGGATCTGTCTCTTGCTTCAATAGTGTTTGATCGGAACAGACCCAGGGACGCCCCTTCTTCCAGCCTGCGACCACGTCCTGCATCTCATCCAGTCGCCGCCTTCAGAACCACCTCCAGGACCAGCCAACACACCAGTTTTTTTCTAACTTAACTCCTTATCGCCAAGCAACCATGTGCTCCCAAATCCGCCAGAATTATCCCCCACCCCCTGAGGTGGAGGCTGAGGTCAATCAATCGCCTGGCCAGCCTGCATTGTCCTGACCCGTGGGTTAAGTCAATGAGGACCCTAGAGGGGGAGTGGGGATGGAAGGGACAAGAGACACAAGGAATGGAGACAAGACAAAGTTCTGATCAAGTCTCGTTTATTCAGGAGGAGTTCGGGGTAGTTATAGGGAGAAGGAGGAATGAGGAAGTTCCAGAGAATGAGGAAGTTCCAGAGGCTAAGCAACCAAATCGCAGTGAAAATTCCTAGCCCTTAAGGTGAAACACCTGCTTACGGGAAAGAGATAGGGTTTGGGGTAATAGAAAGCTAGCCAGAGGTTAGTGCTATCGTGGCTGGAGCGTACTACAAAATGGCTGTCAAACACAACAAATTTCCCACACTGCATCTGTGGCCTCCTACACCTCCTCTCTCTGGGCTACTATTCCAACCATAAAGATGTGGCTCTGAGGGCGTGGCCGCCTCTTCAGCGAGTTGGTGGAGAAGCAGCACGAGGGCGCTGAGCATCTCTTAAAGCTGCAAAACAAGCGAGGCGGCCGCATTCTCCTCCACGAGGTGCTGAAGCCCCCCAAGGTGAATGGCAAAGCCTAGGCCGCCATGGAGGCCGCCCTGGCCTTGGAGAGGAGCCTGAACCAGGCCCTTTGAGAGCTGCAGGCCCTGGCTTCTCCCCGTGCAGACCCTCATCTCTGTGACTTCCTGGGTGAGGAGGGGAAACTCATCCAGAAGATGGGCGACCCCCTGACTCACATCCCCAGGCTGGGCTGGGCGAGTATCTCTTCGAAAGGCTCACCCTCAAGCACAACTAGGAGCCTGTGGAGGCCAGAGGCCCCTGTGCAGCCCGCTGGTGGCTCTGGCTTTTACCTGAGCCTCTTCCAGAAACTCCTAGTCATTCTTTTAACGGCCCTGCAGCCCTCTCCCCTGCACTGGACCAAATGGAACAATAAAGCTTTTTGCAGAACACAACTACAACAACAACAACGAGTTAAGGTAGAAAAACGAACAAACACACAAACAAACAAACTAGTGTGTTAGCTGGTCCTGGAGGTGGTTCTGGAAGGTGGTGACTGGATGAGATGCAGGAGCGTGATCGGAGGCTGGAAGAAGGAGCGTCCCTGAGTCTGTTCCGATCAAACATTATTGAAGCAAGAGACCCATCCTAGACCTCCAAGTGCACTGCCTGTTTTTATGTGTGTGTGTGTGTGTGTGTGTGTGTGTGTGTGTTTTGTTTTGTTTTTTAAACTGGAAAAAGCAATACAAAAACTAAAAGGATTAATGAGTTCCCGTAGGTTTTAGTAAGCAGCATGTTCTTGGTTGGAGAGATCTTTTCATAAAGATTAAAATAAATGATGGTCCCGAAAAAATAATGAAGCAAACAACAAATGAAAAAATGTGGCCTTAAACAATAATTCCTCATTTTGATGAGTATATTAGGTATAGGAATAGGAAAGATGTATCCGTTCTATTAATATTTTAGACACTTTTTCTAATTCTTCTGATTTTCATGGAAAGAACATTTTATCTGATCCTTTTAGAGTCATGTTTATTACAGCTTATAATCATGTTACTTTTTAAAAATGTATTTCTCTTATTGATTTCCAAGAGGAAGGGAGAGGGAGAGAGAGATAGAAACATCAATGATGAGAGAGAATCATTGATTGGCTGCCTCTTGCACACCCCCACTGGGGATCGAGACCCAAACCTGGGCATGTGCCTTGGCTAGAATCAAACCCAGGACCCTTCAGTCCACAGGCTGACACTCTATCCACTGAGCCAAACCAGTTAGGGTGCATGTTACTTTTTACTCGAAATATTAGAAGCCAGGTGCATGAAATTCATGCACAGAGCCGGTGTTCCCTCAGCCCTACCTGCACCCTCTGCAATTCGGGACCCCTACACCTTTTCCTTATCTAGCTGACCTCTTCACATTTAAAAAAAGTTAACTGAAATATCACCTACTCTAGGAAATCCTCTCTGAACAAATGTCTTTACAATCTGTATTAAGTATTTTTATAGTATACCATTCTTTTTCTTTAACAGCTACCTAGAGTGGATGCAATGTGGTTTTCATTCTTGCATCTGAAATTTCTCTTCTTGCTCTTGTACTAGCAAAGCCTGTCCAATTTACATTTGCCCTTCAAGGGCTTATATTTGGTTCAGTTTCTAGTTGGCTCCCTGCTTTTTTTTTTTAAGCAATAAATATAGATTGTGATTGCAAGCCTCACTTGTAATCAAGCCTGTAGGTCTCTCTATCTGAATATTTCTATAATACCTATCACTTTAGCATACCAGAGATTGTGTTCATTCATAGAAAACAACAATAAATGTCACCTGATCACTTGATCTTCTAATTCTAGTAATATTTTATAGCAAGATGTATTATTCTAGTAATTTAACTATTATACAACTGAGGCATACAGAAATAAAATACACTGAATAATAAAGAATGACTCGAATATCAAAGCATAGTACACTTAGGGTCTCCCTTGTCCTGTGCCTCAGATATCATAGCATAGTGCACAGTTCATGTGGAACTCAGCTTCCTTTAAAATAGGAAGGGATGCCATACTCATGGAGCAGCTACTTCCACTCATATTTTTTATTTAATTCATAGCACATACTCTTTGTACTAATTATTGGAAAATCATCGTAGCAATTGCCTCTGTTCCTCTCTGTACTGTTGCCTTACATTCTGATGTTATTACTGCCCTTTTATCCCCCTGCCCGGTCCCTGACTGTAGCCTGGATCCCACTGGCGGCATAGGGCACTGCCTGTGCCACCTGCATATGCAAATTTATCTGCCATCTTTGCTGAGTTAATTTGCATATCACTCACTCTAATAAGATTGTGAATTTTTTAAGGGCAGATATCATGACTTGAGCTTGTGTTTCTCTGTCATGGTGCCTAGATAAATACTCAAATGCCATCCAGTCCAAATGACTGTGATGAGAGAGGGCCACTGTTGCTGGAGACCTCTGATTTTTATTTAAGGGGCCTCACTTGTTCTGCACCTTTACAGAGGGGTGAGTAGGGGATGAAGGAATTTGAGGAAACCCAGACAGAATTCTCCTCCTAAAAGATTCTGCTAAGCTGGTGACCGGGACCGCTGGTCATTTGTCCAATTAAAACCCGGACACACAGCAATAACAAAGGCACTGGTCTCCTACTGCTAATGCTGGGGATCAAACCCCAGCCTGCAGGACTCAGCCTGCAGTCAGGACCACGCAGCTGGATAGACCTGGGCTGGTGCTCCTAACTCTGGGGAGAGGGAGACTTCCCATGGCTGCAGGCTAGAGGCCCTGGACTCTGTACCATGCCCTCAACAGGTCCCTAGCGCAGGATGGTCACGGAGCGGCTTCTTCGCCTGGGATTGTGGGGACAGCTCAGCCTGGCCTGTTCACCTCATGATTGTGGGGCAGCTTGCACCCGGGCAGGCAGCATATGCTGCCCCCAAACCCTGCCCGGTCCCTGACTGCGGCCTGGATCCCACTGGTGGCATAGGGCACTGCCTGCACCACCTGCGTATACAAATCTTTCGCCATATTTGCTGAGTTAGTTTGCATATCACTCCTGATTGGCTGTGGGCATAGTGGAGGCACGGTCAATTTGCATTTTTATCTTTTATTAGTGTAAATTTTCACATATTCTCCTCAGTGCACCTTCTATTCTAGACACCACTAACACTAAAACATATTAAGTGAGAGAATGGTATATGAGTTACATATTCTAATTATTTAACTACCAAAGAAGACATTTTAAAAACTGCTCAAAATAGCAGCCATGTGGAATTATAATTAATGTCTTCTATGACATTCCCAATACCTTGAAGTTATTATTTTTATGATTTACTATGTTTTACGTTAGTGAACCCAATAATTCTATTATTTATTTTACCTTTTTGTTGCCCCTTTTCTCACTTATAAGCAAATTTGTATAGTATCTTTCCAATGTATGCTGTCTTCTTTCCTAAACTTTCTACAATTTAGTTAGATCACTAAAAGCCTTCCTTCTTTTCCTTTGTTTCCTATAGATTTCTCCTCTTGCTCTATTTCTAGTGGAAAGCAAATTGGATTGCTTTGTTATTTCTATTCATTTTCTTAATGACGATGGGAACATTACATATTTATTTGAGGCTGAATAAAACTATTAATATATAGCAAAATATTGTTTTGCATAATTTAACATATGGATAATTTTACACATTAAGTTCATACCAATGAATTTTTTCTCAATAGCATTTTTCTCCTGTTGACTACCCTACATAACATAGTAACTGAGTATTAAGTAATTGGTTTGGGACTCTTAAGGAAGAAAATTTACACCAAATTTAAATTTGCTCATAATTATATCTTTCCTCAAAATTCCACTTCCTTTAGCTTTTCTAATGAAAATCATATTATTACACCAGGAATTAACATTTCAGTCCATACCTCTATAGCTTTCAAAATAAGCTCTTTAATATGGATTACTCTTTCAACTTAACAAGTTGACATGTTTATGAAGAACAAAATCCCAAATGCCATCTTCATCTTCCAACTTGGTCTTGATCAACGATGCATGTCAACATCTCAAATATTACCTAAAAATTACTTCAAATGACTCTGATTTTGCTACTCCACTATTTAGAAATCTACATTTATTGCTGCACAGAAAATCTACATTTATTGCCTACATGTACATATGTAGGCAGATCTCACATTTCTAAGGAACTGCAACAATGAGACTCATGATCATCAATCAGTAACGAGTCATTAGTCCATGTTGGCATCATCAATCAATATTACCAAGCCAATGTAACTAAGGTAGAGCTGTGATTAGCTTACTTCTTTTTAACTCACTCCTTCTAGTGAGCTGGCTTTCAGCTCGAGAAATCTAGTTTAAGATGAAGAACTTACAGGTTGGCATCAGAATGTATCAGTAGTTTGGCCATTCATTGTCGAGTAACACATAAACAGACTTAATAGTAAAGTGTTATCTTTATTTTATGTATTTTCTTATGTTTTTTAAAAAAATTGATTTTAAAGAGAGGAAGAGGGATAGAGAGATAGAAACATCCATGAGAGCGAAACATTGATTGGCTGCCTCCTGTACACCTTCTACTGGAGATGGAGCCTGCAACTAGGCATGTGCCATGACCGGGAATCCCACCAGTGACCTCTCCTGGTTCTTAGGTCGATGCTCAGCTACTGAGCCATGCTGACCTGGCATAAATCCTATTTCTTTTCTTTTCTTTTTTTTAAAAATATATTTTATTGATTTTTCACAGAGAGGAAGGGAGAGGGAGAGCCAGAAACATTGATGAGAGAGAGACATCCATCAGCCACCTCCTGCACGCCCCCTACTGGAGATGTGCCCGCAAGCAAGGTACATGCCCCCGACCGGAATCGAACCTGGGACCTTTCAGTCCGCAGGCCAACGCTCTATCCACTGAGCCAAACCGGTCTCTGCAAATCCTATTTCTTAAATCAATCATTGCAAATGGCCAATTACTGGGTTGTTTTTTTGTGTTTTTTTTTTTTGCACCAGACTGTGTGTGGAACATTTATGATTGTGTGTGACCAGTTTTTCCTTACGTATCAGAACATCTTGTAGACATTCTTGTCAAAGTGGGTGGAGGGAGGAGAGATAAATGATCCAGGCTGAACTAACAGAAATCTTCACGAGGTTTTAAAAAACTGGACATGGGAGGAAAGAGTAGTTTTTCTTTTTCCTTCAATTGGATGAAAATCCAGAAGAAGTTTGAGCTCAGAGCTGAGGTCTGAGCTAACTCACAGAGGGAAAGGCTGCGGTGATGTGGCAGAGAGAGAAGCAAGTTTAAGTCTCTGGTTCTGGTCCTCCCTATGGCCCCGGACCGGGCCTCTCCCATGTTTGGATTTGGGGACTAACATATTCTCTCTCTGCAGTGAAGCCATTGAGAATAGTCTTTCTATCGCATGCTCCCAAAGAAACAATGTTCCCAAAACAACAGGACGTCTTCCACCAGGTGTGTTTGGCCTCTCTGCTCCTAACAGCCTCTGGGCTCGCTTTGTTCCATAATTTGCAACCACCCACTCCCGCGGAATCCCTGTTTTCTGGGAAGCCTCTTCTTCATCCGAACCCAGAAATGAAATCAGACGTTCATTTGGGCCTGACACGGAGGCAGGGCTGCTGGATCACACGGTGTTTATGAGGCCCAGCCTCAGCCCCTGTCCCTCTGCCAGGGAGTGATTTCGGCGGGGTTATAAATCAGGAAAGTTCTGGGCCAGCGTGCTGCGGGACAGCTTGATTGTCTTTTCCAGAGGATTTATTGGCATTTTCATTGCGGAAACATTAACCATGGTTTCCAGGTGTCACTCTAAGCAGAAATGACTTCCCCTGCCAGGCAGTGCTTTACAGCCTCCTTCCGGATGTGTTCGTTTCTGAGCTGGGAGCTGAGGGCCCTCCCAGAGAGGATGCAGCCCGGGTGGTGAGTTCAGAGAGAGACGGAGAGAGGGAGAGAGGGGTGACATCTCCACCTCTTGGCTACCGCCCTGTCCCGAAGAGCACGTGGGGGAAGGGAGAGCTTCTCATATAAATCAGTTTAGTGGCTTAGTGTGTATGCAGGGACCACAGCCCAGAGCAGAACTGTGAAAGGAGAGAGAGGGGGAGACGGGAGAGAGGGAGAGAGAGAGGAAGAGAGAGAAGCTATGCTTTTATCTTTGCTGTAGAGATCATCACTGTTCTTTGTCAAGGGGGAAAACAGACTTCTCTTAAGAAAACGCCACACCCTGACATGTCCACGTGAAGACTGAGCAAGCCTTGTTTTAGTAGCTTTTATGACAGGGTGGGTTAATCGTGGGCAGTCCGTCTTTTTATTTTAAAATATATTTTATTGATTTTCTCATAGAAAGAAAGGGAGAGAAAGTCAGAAACATCAATGAGAGAGAGACATCCATCAGCCGCCTCCCGCACGCCCCCTAATGGAGATGTGCCCGCAAGCAAGGTACATGCCCCCGACCGAAATAGAACCCAGGACCTTTCAGTCCGCAGGCCAATGCTCTATCCACTGAGCCAAACCGGTCTCGGCATCTTTTTATTTCTTGAACAAGTCTCCCGCAGAAAGCCCGCTCTAGGCGATGCCCTGTCTCAGAGCTTGGCAGAGCCGCGCATGGAGCGGCTGGTGCATGGGAGGAGGGAACGCGGCAGTGATGCCCCTGTGCTGTGGCATGCAAGTGTCAGCAGCATCAGAACTGGGGCTCTGTGTGCACCCTGACAAAAAGGGAAGGTCGGTGGCCACCCCAGAGGAGGGGGCGCCACCTGGTGGTCACAGCCCTGTTATCCAGATAGCTATCAGCTGAGCACAAGCACTGATGTCAAATGTTGAAGCATCAGACACAGAGAGAGAAGCAAAAGGGGAAAGGGGCAGAGCCAGGTGGCTGGCATGCCCTGCTCATGTTCCGCAGGCACAGCCTACACAAGGCGTGCCAGCTGGGAAGTCACCGGCCCTCCTTCGCGGGGCTGCTGGCCGTGTCTGCAGGGGCCTCGGCTTCGTAAAGCTTTTAAAAGGCTCCCGCGGAACCTTAATTAGCCAGGGATCCAAAGAGGAGCTGACAGCCAGCCGAATCTCTTTTCTGGAGTTAAAGTCAAACTAATTAGATTTCAGAAGGAAAACATCTCCCTGCTAGCACCCTTAATCCATCACCCTTGCTTACCCCAAATAAATAAATAAATGTGGAGACTGATGGGCTGCAGATCACATAAACAGGGACATTTAGAGCGGTGAAGCCGTGATGAACCAGTTTTTCATTAAGGGCATTTTCGAATTTCTCAGCTAATATTCAAAAAGCATATATCATTTTGCTTCTAAAGAATCCACTTTAGGTCAGGAATAACTCGAGGAATTCAGCAGTCTTTTTGTTAATATTAGGGGTATTAGTGTTTTTGCTGAATATTTTCTGCACAGATTTATTTAAATATATATATAACATATATAATAGTTATTAATGTGTTCTTAAGCATTACACTTCCATGAACACACATGCAAACACTAAATTGTTCTGATTTCTTTAATAAAGGCCAGTATACTATATACTAGAGGCCCAGTGCACGAAATTCATGTGGGGGGGCGGGGCAGGGGTGGTATCCCTCAGCCCAGCCTGCACCCTCTCACAATCCGGGACCACTGGCTCCTAACGACTCGCCTGCCTGCCTACTTGATTACCCCTAACGGCCTCTGCCTCACCCAGCCATCACAGCTTCATGTGGAAGGTCATCGGCTGCCTGACCTAATTAGCATATTATGCTTTTATTATAATAGATATAAAAGACTAACTGACTGAATGACCAGTTGATCAGTCACTATGACACATACTGACCACCAGGGGACAGATGCTCAATGAGCAAGATCAGGCTCCCTGCTGTCTGGATAGGGCTTGTGGGGATCCGGCCAAAGCCGGCTCTCCATCATTCCCCCAGGGGTCCCAGATTGCGAGAGGGCACAGGCCAGGCCAAGGCACCCCACTGGTGTATGCATCTGTGTACTAGGCCTCTAGTTAGTTATAACATCCATAGAGTATAAGACACGATAAGCTGAATAGCTATACCATAAAATGCCAAGTAAAATTTTCTTAAAAAGTGAAATCCAAATTTTCTCAATGAACTGTTTTAAAGAAGCACTTGTTGTTTTTTTAAAGGGAGATGCTATGTTGTTTATTTAACATTTATAGTTATAACAGTGAAGATCTATCAAAATGGCAAAATGTTATTTCGCTACGAGAGATGTTTGGCCGTCGTTCCCTTCCCGCCCTCACATTTCCTTCACAGAGAAATGTCAGTGTGTCCTGGGACTCAGGCCGGGCAGTAGGACACTGGACCCCAGGCCATGGCCACAGCTGGGCCGGTAAGACCTGTTTTTTTTATCAGTTAGGATTGTGGTTCTGAACTAGAAATTATTACAGGCACATTCATCTTTGCAAAATCAATGACAGCGAGATGATCTTCAGAGAAATAGAAGAATGATCCAGGCATACGGATCCAACAGAACTTAGAGAGGAGTGATGAGGGGAGAGATAAAGGAAGAAAGAGAAGACATAGCACATTCCTTTGTACCGTTCTTTAGGTCTGTCACTACCTTCTCTGACTTCTCTGTTTCATGGCCTTCTGTTTGAGACTCTCTCCCTCCCTCCCTCCCTCCATCCCTCCTTCCTTTCACTATTCTATAAAATCACATATATCTTGGTTTTTCCCTCCTCCTAATTTGTGCTATTAAAAAGTTAAGGACACATAGACAACGTTTGTGCTGTAATCACATACATGATTAGATTATCATTAGGCCATGGGCAGTAGTGGCTGAGTATGGAGAGTATCCAGTTAGGAGTCTGTTCTCTTAACATGCTCCCCCATGGGGTCTACCTTTAGCTCTATCTCCGTTGCCTCCATTCTCCTTTCTAGGACCCAACTCACACCAATGAGAATGTTTCCTTCAGCTTCCAATCCACCATGGGTACCCCCACTTTCCAAACATCCCACTCTGTAAACGTTTCCATGCTTCATGGGAGGCATTTTAATCTGCCCCCCAAACAGTGTATTCTCTCTTCCACTGCATTCAATCTACCATTAAACCTAACAGCCAGCCATCATTTTAATAAAATGTTCCCTCTCACCTATGTCCGGTGATCCCCATAAGCACAGGAATTCCAAGACTCAGCTGGTGAGAGATGAGAAAACTCTGACCCTTGTTCTTTAGTCTACAGTCTAATTCGTGTTGTCGGCCCCAAAGGAATCTTTCTTCCTCATCACTGAACTTGAACTATATGCTGGATTTAGGCACACATCAACGATAAATTGTCTCGTGGATTCGGCTGACTCTGTCCTATACTCAGAACCACAGCCCTATACCAAAACTTCTACCCCTTCCTCTCGGCTACCTTCTCCCCCTCTTAGCTAAATTATTTCCTTTTCACAAATTAACTCCCTCCTAATTGGATACTCCCTATACTCAGCCACTACTACCGATGACCTAATTATATTCTAATTATTTGATACTTCAGTTTTTTCTAATCATCTGAAATAAAAAAGTTATGAGAGCCAAAATAACATGGTCTATATCTTTTAGTTCTCCACAATATTTAATATAATTCTCTGCTCAATTCAGTGCATGGTAGGTCCAATATCAAATAGTCCCAATGATAGATTAAGGCTAATTGCATCAATGCTTTGCCTAAAAGCATTATTATTTCATGTTTATTTTAACTGTGTTCAGGTAAGTTATTATCTCTTTTTGATAGGTCTCTTTTGCTTTATATTTCTCCTCTATTTTGTACTTTCTGTGTTTTTTTTTGGTGCTCCTTTTCCTAGCCTAGCTTACCTTGTATCCACTGATCCCACTGCCTTTAATTTATTTTGCTCTTCTGTGTTCAGTGACATCTTAATTAATGGGCGCCACACTTTAAAGGAACCCATGGAACATGAATGATGAGATTCATTTAAGGTACCTAGCATCCCTAGTACTACTTTTTCAAGTAATTATAGTTCCTCATCCTTTTCCTGTAGGTCAGGTTATTGCCCAAACTTTCCAATCTGGACTAAATAACTCCGCAGGTTGTATTTTTTCTAGGTTTCATGTTCTCCTCACCATCTCTAATATCATAATCTATTTTTATTATATACTAGAGGCCCGGTGCACAAAATTTGTGCAGGGGGAGAAAGGGAGGAGTCCATCAGCCTAGCCTGCACCCTCTCCAATCTGGGACCCCTCGAAGAATGTCTGACTTGCAATCCAGGACCGCTGGCTCCTAATGGCTCACCTGCCTGCCCAATTGTCCCTAACCCCTCTGTCTCCCTGCCTGATGCCCCTAACCACACTCCCCTGCCAGCCTGATAGCCCCTAACCACTCTCTCCTGCCAGCCTGATAGCCCCTAACTGCTCTGCCTGTAAACCTGATTGCCCCTAACCACCTCTGCCTTGGTCCCCACCACCTTGGCTTTGTCCAGAAGGACCTCTGGTCTATCCAGTCTAATTAGCATATTACCTTTTCATTAGTATAGATGAAAAATTATTCACATCATTGTTTTCCCTCATGCAATAAGGGAACTGACATTTTTTTCTAGCTTTTTCTAAGCTGTTAATATTAATTAATTTCCAATTACTATTTTTATCAGTTGCTCTACCCCCTACTTCTTCAGTAACATTGTCATGATCTCTACTTGGACACATGTCGAGCAGCAAACTGTCTAAAGTCTGATAAATGCAAGATGTTTCCTTGGCGAAGGGTTTGCATATCCCATAATTATTTTTACTTGAAGTTCAACAAATGAATATTTTCCCTTTGTGATGGTTAATTGTATGTATCGACTTGACTAGGCCACAGAGTGCCCTGGACATTTGGCCAAACGTTCCTCTGGGTGTGTCTGTGAGGTGCTTCTTCCTGAGATGAACACTTGAATGAGGAGACCGCTTAAAGCCCAGTGCCCTCCCAGCAGAGTGTGGGACTCCCACCATCAGTAGGAAATCTGAAAGGCTGAGATGGGACAGCGGCCCCTCCCTGTCTTCAGATGTGGAGTGAAAGACCAGCTAGCTGGTCTTCAGTCTCCAGCCTGCAGGCTTTCAGCTCTGCTGGGTCTCTGGCCTCTGGGCCTGCATGCACTTTTTGAGTGAACATTACCAGGATGCAGCCTCGAATTAATTTTATTTACAATAGCCAGTTGTTTAACTCTCCTGAGACCTTCCTTTATTCTGTGGGCTTTGGAGCTAAGTTATAGCTTGGTTTCACTCCACTGAGTTTTAGTCTCAAGGACCTGAATATGTTTCTTGGCTACATAGTGCTTTCATGACTTCTTTTGTAAATTGCGACAAATTAATATCTATCTCAGGTTGTCATGATGATTATGGGAATTAATAAGTGAAAGTGTAAAAAAGTGCTTAGGACATAATGAGCACTCAATCAATATTTCCTATTTATTATGATTTCCATAAGACATAAGTGGTATTTGTCTTTTTGAAAATTAGATATTTTTTACTGTTCTTTGGTTAAAGGTTGGTTAATGTCAACCATTCTTATATCAGATAAGACTTAACTTCAGAAAGGCTTAATTTTTAAGGATTTTTTTTTAAAAAAAACTTCAGTAATTGCTAAGTGCCCTAGCCGGTTTTGCTTAGTGGATAGAACATCAGCCTGTGAACTGAAGGGTCTTGGGTTCAATTCTGGTCAAGGGCACATGCCTAGGCTGCTGGCTCAATCCCCAGTGTAGGGCATGTAGGAGGCAACTAATCAATGATTCTCTCCCATCACTGATGTTTCTATCGCTGTCTCCTCCCTTCCTCTCTGACATCAATAAAAAATAATAATTGCTAATTTATCTATCCAATATTCTACCATAAGATAGTATACTAATGACAATATGCAAGGTAAATTAATTTATTTTAAGGGTAACATTCTATTAACACAGAGGTGAGCATTTTAATCCCAGCTATTTAAAAAGAAATATTAAATAACATCTATTCACCTTCTTACCCTATAAAAACATTGGAAATACTGAGATAAATTAGAAAAGATCCATGAATGGACATAATTCAACATGTACGGGAAAAATAAAGACTATGAAGAGAAGTCTAACGTAGTCCAAGGATCTTTCTCCCTCATGTCCGCATCACCAACCACCAGGACGAGGGAAGCAGTTTGGTTTGCTGCTTGTCCTGAATTTTTCCTGGGTGAAAGGTTTTTCTGGATCAGGTGTCCTTTCCTGATGCCCCAACTCTGATTTGGCCCCTCCTCTCTCTGTCCGGAGGCTGCAATGTGACTGAGGTGTCAGAGGAGGCGCTCCCTCAATTAGAGCCTGCACAGAGCTAACGCGTGGCAGCCTCTCTTGTCCTCTTCCTTCTCCTTTCCCCCCAATCTCCTGGCCACACTACCAGAAGCGTCTACTTACCCATAGAAATATTTTCTTTCTTTTTTTATATGTATTGTATTCATTTTCCACAGAGAGTAAGGGAGAAGGGTAGAGAATTAGAAACATCCATGAGAGAGAGACATTGATCAGCTGCCTCCTGCACACCTCCTACTGGGGATGTGCCTGCAACCAAGGTACATGCCCTTGACCGGAATCGAACCCAGGACCTTTCAGTCCACAGGCCGACACTCTGTCCACTGAACCAAACCGGTTTCAGCCATATTTTCATCGATGTTTGGGACCAGCTCAGGTGGGAATTACAAGATCATTCCCCTGCAGCATTTGACAAACGGAATCCTGAGTCTGCCATCACACAGACAATACCACCCGTGATATTTTTTATTTTTTTTCCTGACTCAGCTGTTTGAAGGCTCAGTCAACATCAATGATCACATACCTGTCAGGCTGATGTCTTAAATGTTATCCCAACTTGAATCTATATCATGTCTCTCCCAGTGGGGAGTGGGGGATGGTGGGGAGGCGGTTTTTAGTAAGGAGTTATTAATAGCATTCATATTGCCACAACCTATGCACAGTGGAAGTCTGTCTGGCAGACATTCTCTGTGATATCTGACATGATTGAGCTATTTATTCTCCCTTCATTGAAACTCTTTCCTCACTCACTCGATGGCATCTTTCTCTTCTGATCTAATACTTCCTCTCTGATCATTTATCCTGCCTGTTGATGAGCTCCTTTGCCCCTTAAAATGTGTATTTTCAGGAGCCTACCTTTGCTTGCTGCTCACTTTTCTTGCTCATTCCAGTTCCAGTAACTAATCTGCCTCTGAGCTTCCACAGACATATCTTTCTCTCACAAAACCGAACTAGTATGTTTGCATGGCTATATTTCTGCTAGAATGCGAGTTTCTCTGGGACAGGGACTTCATTATACCCATCATTGTACCCTAACCACTTAGCATGTAATCTATCCAGAGAGGGACGATAACTTCTGTTGAAGTGAATTGAAATGAACCAGTGTAGGGATCAGCCTGAGTGAAAAAAAATCAACGTTGAAAAAATTTCTATAGGAAAGAAATGAATTATTAAAAGCTGAATCTATTTTGGGGAGAGAAAGGGTAACAGAACGGGAATCATCCAATTTTGCACATTCATGAGAGAGAAATAATAGACCAACCTAAGAGGGCAGAATCATTCTGGTTCATGATAGTGAAACTGACTAAAATGCTTTTCATCTTCGTTGCTTTTCTCTCTCTAACTATATACACTTTTTTTCTTTCAACCGCTCTAATGAATTGGGAATATTTTTTTAAGTTGCGTTAAGCTGTGATTTGAGTATCTGGAAATTTAACATTCTACAATTGCGGATTTTTCTGTCCATGCATTATGGAGTAAACAAAGTGGTGGCTTGCAGCTAGAGCCTAATAGATCAGCTTGGCAATGGAAAACAATTTTTGGGGGGTGAAAATACGAAAAAATGGAACCAAATGCTCATTTCATTGTTCAGGATATTTAATATTAAGTACCCTTTAGATAAATAATAATACTAAGCTTACTTCTTGGGGGAGACATATATGAATGAATAAGCAAGCTTCCCCTACATCTTAAGTACCTTTCTGAAATTGCAGAATTTGCAGCTAGAAATACATTTAAAAGAAAGGGCTTCTGGCCTTCATTATAAAAGAACCTGGCAAATGAACTGGGAGCACAGTGGGGTTTTATTATCAAGGAAAAAATATAGTCCTACGTCTTTTTAAACACAATTTCAGAAACGGTGAGTTCACTAGAAGGCAAAATAAGATATATATGTGGCTGTCATTAATTCTTGTTGGTTCCCTTCTATGTTTTTTTCCTTTCGTTTTCTCTCTCTTCTCTTGGCACTAACTCATGCTATTTTGTACTTAGTACAAAGGGGTAGGAATACAGACAGATAAAAAATAATAGAGAGATTGAAGTTTATTATTTTTTTAAAATATATTTTTATCGATGTTAGAAAGGAAGGGAGAGGGAGACAGAAATATCAATGATGAAAGAGAATCACTATTAATGATGAAAGAGATTGGCTGTCTCCTGAACGCCCCCTTACGTGGGATCAAGCCTGCAACCCTGGCACGTGCCCAACTGGAAATCAAACTGTGACTTCATTGAGCCACACCACGCGAATTTTATTATCTTTTATTCAAGGGATAATTAACCAGTATATGAACTGGTTAATTTATAGTATTTCTCCATTTACAAATTATTTCCTCCCCCTACCCCAATTTTACTATTATCACCTCCTCTTCAATGATGAATAAGGCAAAATGTCTTTTTTTAAGGTGCTCATGATGGCTAGTAGTAGCCTCCAGTTATAAGACCATCTCTAAAAAATCTCTTCTGAAGTTTTACTATATAGACACTCACTCCCACCAAAGACATACTGAATCAAAACTTCGGAATTTGACCATTGTACTTCAGGGATTTTTAGATGTGACCTTGGTCACTCAGGTATATGAACGTTGCTGTCAATATTCATTTTACTCATATGAAAACAACTAAAGTGCATGCAGGCCAAATAATGAAAGCAAATGACTTCTGTATTCACAGAAAAATACATCCCAATGTCATTTTGAAACATAAGAATCTCGCAGTAATAGAATAGCCATTCCCGAGACACATGGACTCTGAATGAGAAAGATTATGTGACTATGTATTTTTTATTTATACACACTATCAGATTGACCCAATGAACAAATTTTGACCCTTTTTCATAGCCAGGTAAAAACAGAAGCTCAAAATTTAAAAATTAAAAAATTCCAGTTTCCCCAAGGTTAAATTATTCTTCTGTTTAATACTACATTTCATAAATACTTTTCCAGTGTGATGTTGGTTTTAATTCACATTCCTGTGAAGCATATGTACATATCCTATTCTAAAAAAATAATGATGCATTAGTGCAGGGGGGCTACTTTTGTGCCAAGAATAATATGGCAATCATATGGCTGAATAAACTGACCAAACAAGAAATTAAAACCATGAATTGAGCAAAAGCAATTTTGGAAAAGCTTTGTAACGTATTTCAGTGAATTATACATGATTGAAATTGGCACAAACTCATGCTATTTTGTACTTACTACAAAGGGGTAGGAATATAGAAAGTTGAAAAATAATACAAAGATTATTTGGATAATAAGGTTTCTAATGTATAAAGAATGGTTGAAAACACTAAAATAACTCCCTCCTGGGTATTCTATATAATACAAGACATTACAATTGGAAAAAAAGAAAACAGCCTCTCCAAGGTCACACAGTTAGATTGTAATAAACAATTGTGAAGGAGTTCATTGTGGTATTTACCATTTTTTCTGATTTCCAAGCAAGCAAAAGCTTCATTAAACCAAAGGCAATTAATTTTAAAATGCTTCAAATTGCAACTAATGAGCCTACAAGATTCATTACCAGTGAAGGTCACAGAACTAACTAGATTCCTGAATTCATCTTTATCTCTGGCTGCATCCCTGGCTGAGTTGGGTATTGGAGGTCTACCACGCGAGCCATCAATCACACCACCGCCCAGTCAGAGGGCTGTGCCAGGCCTTCAAATAAAAACGGGGTCTGAGTTCAATTTGGGGGCCCGTATGCAACATGTGAAGCTCCATTTTCTTTTCCGAACGATTTCATTCTAATGTGGTGGAAAAGGTTACTTAAAAACCGAGGTGTGCTATTCTTCCTAACGTCAGACAGAGAATAAACATCGGCTATCTTTCGTAACATGTTTATATGGTCTTTATAAAATCCACTGGAGATATTAACCAAAGAACATATATGCATCACCCATGGACACAGAAAACAGCAGGAGGAAGGCCTGGGGAGGGGCGGTGGTGGGGTGGAGAGAGGGATAAAAGGGAAGGAAATGGGAGACATCTGTAATACTGTCCATAACAAAATGAAATTGAAAGATGTATTTTATTTTCATGAGTCAAGAAGATAGTAAAAGCAGCTTCTGGCCATGGATGGCACACACAGGATGTGTCATATTGAAATCGGTGAAAAGTGCCACGTGAGTCATCTTGTGGCCGAATGGCTTTGAGAATATTTACTATCATATTCTGGGATACACTGGCTGGTTCCCTCATTAATGTTTTTCTTCACTTGTCTGTTTCTCCATTCATATGGAACCATTATTTGTTTAAGAGCTACAAAAGCCTAAGTATTACAGAAGGTGGTAGGAATGACAGATATTGCTCTCCTCTAATCTTTGGAGAGGACCACCTGGCATGTCGTGATTTCCCAGGAATGTGAGTGCGATCACATGATGCTCAATGCTCACAAGCTGGGTGAGTTGACTCCCTGTTGTTTTTTTCCATGTGTACCTTGGTACATTTCTAGCTATTACACTTTCAATAGCCACTGATGTTTTATGCTTTTGGATGTTCATTAATTGAGTCAAATTCAAATGAAAAAAGTAAAGTAAAAGAAGCTCCCCTCTCAAGAAATTTTGACAGTGGTGCATAAAGTTAGGTAAACATTCTAAGTACAATAAAGTACCATTGCAGGTCTATCAATGAAGACTTCGGAGCCCAATGGAACCACTAATGAACATCTGATCAATAGAACTAATCCTTCTAAAAACGTGATCTTTAAAAATCGACTCTTCTTGTCCAGCTGAAACATGGGTCTCCTCTGACCTCGTAGGCTCTACCTGAAGGTGAGAGCCTACAAATTGCCTGTGTGTGCACTCGATATTCTCCGGTTCACATTGTATATCGGGGTATTGGCAAGTTACAAGACTAGTTTAAAGCCTGTTGAATAATATTGACAATCTATTATGAGTTTGAATTAAAGCATTCGAATTATTGACAGAAAGGCGGTGACATATGCAATCTTGTGAGGGGAGGAATTCTAAGAACTTGTGGCTTATTGGATGTTAATGTTGAAGGAAATGAAAGTTTCTCACTGTGATAATTAAATTCTATCATTTGAAAAACGGGAAACAGATTTGAAGAGGATGGACGGAGGAAGAAACCACTAGGTAGGATTTGAACCACGTTGAGTTTTACATTTTTAGATGGTTCCTGACGGAGGTGTCCAAGCAATCCCACTGATATTTGGGAATGGGGCTGATTTAATGGTGTCGGTCATCATTTCCATCTTTACTCAGAGGGAGTGGACCTTATTTTTATTTATTTCAAATAATAATTTTTAATTGTATATTTTTTTGTCTCAGTGAGTAATGACTTTTTTACTGAGAATAACTTAAAAAATTCAATTTTAATATTTAAAATGCACAAAATGTAATAAATTTAAAAGAAATATAAACTCATAATTTTTCAATGTAAGTATTTATAATGCTTAAATTATTACAACTTAACATTGGGCTATGATTTATGAGCACCCTATGTTAACATATGGCTTGAAAAAGAGAATGTTTAATGCGTAAGAATCGGAGCAAGAAAGAAGAAAGTAAAGGGGGGATAAATGGTGAGGAAGGAGACTGACTTGGGTGGTGAACACACAACACAATATACACATGATTCTTGTTGAACTATAAACCTGAAACCCATATAATTTTATTAACTAATGTTAGCCCAATACATTCAATGAAAAGAAAAGAATCAGAGAGAGAAGCAGAGATCAAGGAAGAATATTAGTTGCAAAGAAGCTGAAGATAAAATAATGTCAAGAAATTAAGTGGTCGATGGTTTCAAATACTTTATACGTGAAACAAGAATAGGATTTGAACAGCTCAATGTATGTCTGATACAAAGAGAAGGCCCTGGTTTTATTTAAATATTGCAAGGGAAGCCAGATTCCCAAACGGCCGGGGTATCCTGGAAGTGGGAAACAGGTAGAGAAAGTGGCTGAAACGAAGGCGACTGGGGAGTAGTCAGAAAATTTCAGTCGGGGAATATGTTGCCATTTGCTATTTTCATTATAAATATATTTTCAAACATCAACTGGCTATTCGGTGAAAAGGAGGATCCCGTGAAAGGGAGAGACTGTAAGCGAGAAGAGAAGAGAAAAACACGATTGAGCAGAATCCCAGAGTACATGGAAGTGAGCAGGTAAGGACCTAAAGGAAAGAACAGAGCCTCAAAAGGGTATTTAGAGAGAAAGACAGGACAGGTTTGTAGCCATAGTGGGGAAATTTAAATATAATCTGCATAGGGAATTACCTTCTAAAATCATAGTTGTTTTTTTTTAATTTCTTTTTAAAATTTTTTTTATTAATGTATTACATGTATACATATCTTCCCATTGCCCCCCGCCACTCCCATGCATACCCTAACCCTCCAGTATCTTGTGTCCATTGGTTATGCTTATGTGCATGCATACAAGTCCTTCGGTTGATCTTTGTCCATTAGACACAGCACGGAATTCAGAAAAACTTAAGTTCAAATACTAGCTCCTCCGTATTAGCTGAGTGATTGGGAGCAAATAACATAGATGAACATATGTTCTCTCTTTGGAAAGATGGAGACGATAATTGATACCTTGAGTAGTGCCTGTGGTGGTGAAATCAGAAAACGCTTGCAGAAATGTTTAGGAGCGTGTGTGGCCAGGTCAACAGAGACCAGCAGGCGCCTGTTCCCCTCGTGGGGACATACAAGTGAACAGCGGGTTTTCTCTTTCCAGTGAATTGGCCGTCGATTGCTCAAGGAAACACTCGCTAGACCTTCACTATAACGTGCTCCTTTACTCACAGAAACTTCTCCCGACTAGAAAGGCGAATCCCTCCCCCCTTTCAGCAACTCTTCTAGATAAAGATAACGGAACACGAAGTTACATAACATAATAAACGTGTTTTTAATTACTTACTTATTTTCCTATCTTCTGGGCATATGATGGATGGTGCCACACAAGAATGCATTCTAAATTATACCTTGATTAAGATCAAAAGGAATTTGCCTGCATTAATCTTTTTCAAAGATAGCGGGTCACAGTTCTCTAGTTCCCTCTCCTCCCTTATACTTGAGTCTCGGTGAACAAGAGTGATCTGAATGAGGGAAAAAAACAAAAACAAAAAAACAGCAATGCTTTCCTGGATGGGTTTTCAAAGAGTGGAAATGAAGAATAAAACTTTAGCCAAGACCGGTTTGGCTCAGTGGATAGAGCGTCGGACTGCAGACTGAAAGGTCCCAGGTTCGATTCCAGTCAGGGGCATGTACCTTGCTTGTGGGCATATCTCCAGTAGGGGGCGTGCAGGAGGCGGCTGATCGATGTCTCTCTCTCATCGATGTTTCTGACTTTCTATCCCTTTCCCTTCCTCTCTGTGAAAAATCAATAAAATATATTAAAAAAAAGAATAAAACTTTAATATAAAGCTCTGTACAGCAAAGGAAATCATCAACAAAACGAAAAGGCAGCCTACGGAATGGGACAAAAATAATTGCAAATGAATTATCTGATCAGGGACTAACTTCCAAAAGAAATAAAAAAAAAAAAACTCACACAACTCCTCAACAATTGATTAAAAAATGAGGTGATTTAAATGCACATTTGTTCCAAAGAAGACAAAGGGATGATCAACATGTGCATGAGAAGAGGCTCAGCGTCATGAATAAATAGAGAAATGAAAATCAGCACCAAATGACGTCACCTCACACCTGTCAGAATGGCAATCATCAAGAAGACAAGAAACACCAATCAGAAAGGATCTATGCACCCCTATGTTCAGCAGCACAATTCACCATAGCTAAGATTTGGAAACAGCCTAAATGCCCATCAGCAGGTGAGTGGATCAGAAAACTATGGTACATATTTACACAATGGAATACTACGCTGCTATAAAAAAGAAGGGATTCTTACCATTTGCAGCAGCACGGATGGACCTGGAGAGCATTGTGCTCAGTGAAATAAGCCGGGCAATGAAATAAAAACACTCCATGATCTCTCTCACTCATTTATGAAGAATAAAGAACATTATAACCTGATGAATAAAGAGACAGATACAGAGGCAGTAAAGCACGGAAGAGACTGTCAAATTACAGCCGGAAGGCTAGGGGATGTTGGGGAGGAGGGGAAAAAGATCAACCAAAGGACATGTATGCATGCATAGAAGCACACCAATTGCCACAGCCACTGAGGGGAGAGGGAGAGGCCATGCGATAGGGGGTAGGGGAGGCTGGGGGAAGGTCAATGAAGAAAAAAAATGAGATACATGTTCTAATATATGTAATACTTCAAACAATAAAACATGAAGACAAAAGGTAACAAGTGGTGATGAGGACATGGGGAAAAGGAACCAATGTGCAAAGGGAACCCGTGTGCACTGTTGGGGGGAAATGTGAACTGGCACAGCCGCCGTGGAACACGGCACAAGAGACTCCTCAAAAATGTAGAAGCTAGAACTACCAAATGATTCGGCAATTTGACTTCTGAGTACTAGTATTTATCCCAAGAAAACAAAGCCACTAATTTGAAGAGATATACGCATCCCCATTGTCAGTAAGATGATCTTTCAAAGACTCTCCACTATTTTATCATTAATTATTAAATAAATAATATAGGTGTACTAGTATATGTCAGCATTGTATATTAGTACATTCCTGATCACTATTTTTATGATCTCAATTATTGCCATTCCTCGCCAACATACGTTACTCTTGTAGCAGTGTGGAAGTATTTGCTATCCATTCCCATGACATCAAATTCATTCTTATTTGAAATTTCTTCCACTGTATTATTGTTTGCTCTCCTAACTCCTCACAGGAAATTGAAATTTTCTTGAACACGAGAACTCTATCTTATTGATTTTTTTTTTGTCTACCATATAGCCTTTGACACAGAGTTCCATAAAAATTATTGAGTTTTTGTTGCGTGCATGGGATAATAGAGGCATAGATTAATAGGCGTAAGAACGAATAAAGGGAAGCGAACATTCCAGGTTGGAATGAGGTGATACCATACTACATCATATCAGATCCTGGCTTTTATGCCCAATGTGTTTTAGCAAAAATTACTCATAGCCACTGCCCTTATCATTAAACTTCCCTAAAATCACAACTCAATTATTGAATATTCTGAATTTCAATGAAAACACTTCAATTAAAAATTTCATTTCTTTTGATCTCTAAGATTTTCTTGAGCTTCACAGGTAATAGCATCTTCCCTGCCTTCCTTTGTCTGTGGATTGTGCTGGAGTGTAATTATCCTCCTCCCCATCACCCCACCTCTTCCTTGCACACAATCAGTGAGGGATGGCAACATTCAGGGGTACCTGAGTATTGAGGGGACATGATGCTAGTGGGGAGGCTGGGCAGGCAAACTTCTTTCCATTTAACCACTTTTATTCTTTGTCAGGTGTTTGAAACACACCAAATAATTTGGAACTGCACTAACATCCAAGAATAAAGCATTTTAGGTTGCAGAAAACAATAAGCAATATTTCAGCACTACTTTACAATTCTAAGAGTACAAAATATCAAATTCCGCTTATATTATTTTAGTGTTTTATGATTTGTCCCACATATAATGCCATCTAGAGAAAAGTGGCAGTCCAGGTACAACAGGTGGGGTCACTCAGCGAGGTTCGACACAGCTTATTAAGGTCCCTTAGTTGTTCTGGCCTTCCAAAAGTTATTATCACTCATTAATTTGTAGCTCTTCAGCATCTACAAATCACATAATAATGATTTCACAAATATAAACTAGGAAGTTGACTTGTGATTAATTTGGGAAACATAGAATATTCATGAGTTGCTCCATTATTCTTCCTTCTGTATTTAAAGCTCCCTTAATTACTACTTTTGGAGAAATAATTGACTCGGCCCTTCCTTCTGAACATGCATGTGATGGTTATTAAACTCAGACACGTGTCTACAGAATTCAAATAGCCCATCTCCAGTAAAATTAAAGGAGGAAACCCACCTTCCTGTCATGACATAATTGAACCGCGCTTTGACAAGTGTATCGCCGTCATCTGAGCATCAGATTTGGATGTGCAACTAGTTTTTCGATAGCCAGGGACATGTTTGTCCCTTTTCCAGATAATTTGCTTATTATAATTGTCCTCTGTGCCCATAATGAGAAATGCTCTGATAAAGACAAGTCAATTCCCACGTAATTTGATGACGTGGATTCAATACTAAATATGCAATATTTCTTAAATGCGTAAGGTATTCTCCGAGGGCGAAGCTACTGCTGTCTCAGATCAAGGAACTGCCTTTTTTTCTTTCCTTGTAGTAAGTTCCTACCGAGAGCAGTACTGGGGGACTGCCATAGCTGAGTATGACATTCACCAAAGTAAATGCACATTTGTTCCAAAGAAGACACAGGGATGATCAACAAGTGCATGAGAAGAGGCTCAGCATCATGAATCAATAGAGAAATGAAAATCAGCACCAAATGACGTCACCTCACACCTGTCAGAATGGCAATCAACAAGAAGACAAGAAACACCAATCAGAAAGGATCTATGCACCCCTATGTTCAGCAGCACAATTCACCACAGCTAAGATTTGGAAACATTTGCTTAACTATGTAAAAATTAAAGGAGGAAACCCACCTTCCTGTCATGACATAATTGAACCCTGGGCCAGGGAAGGCAGTAAAATCCCTAGCAGCTGTCGACATTGATGCGCATGAGCCTCGGCGCTGTTCAGGATGGAAAGATTCCTAGGTGACCATCGTCCACCCAGTCGATGACTGCTTCTCAGGCTCATGGTACGGAGAGTGAGCAGCGGCGGTAACCAGATGAGGTTGGCAAGGAAGGGGCCATATTGCTGAGACTTGGCACTGGTTCCAGCCCTGTAGCCAGGACCCCATTTTTATGTTACCTGAGAAAGAAGGCTGACCTGCACCCCGAATGAATAATCTTGCCCGTCTTGTCTTATTACAAGCCCTCTCTGCTTAGCTTTTGCTGACCATCCACATGAAACACAAATATTTGAATATCCTGTCCCAATGTGGAGGTTCATTAATATATGTCTGCCCAGCTTCTTTTGAACCCGTCCATTTATTTTATTTCTTCTACGTGTCGGATTATTCATCAAAGCGTTATTCATTGACGCCTCACCTGAGTTCTTCTCTCCATGGAGGTGAAACTGAAACTGTGATTGTGCCAACTGAGGTTCTGACTCCGGAGAGGTTTGACTTTTGTCACCATAATTTAGAAGTGTGCGGCAGTGGGACGGCAATGCTGTCCTTGTGCCTTTTTTTGCTGATGCAGTCTTCCCCATAAACCAGGCTGGGTATCTTTCTCATCAGACCAGTGGTCACAGAGGTTACTCATGAGGCCATGCATGTATTTTGAGTTCAGACATGGAGGACATCACAGTCAAGCTAGAGTGTGAATCACCTACTAACATAAGTCGCTGGTACCTATCTGGACATGCTTGAAATAATCTCCTATGTATAGCCTGTTTCATGATAAAGTGCTGTTGGCTGGCTAAGCATATTGCTAATAGGATATTATGATTCTAATTCAGGTTGGATGATTACATCACCTTCCATAGTTAAGCATTTTAGTTTATATCATTGACCAGGACCAATGAAAGAACAACTTCTTAAAGGGAAAATACTTAATTGCTAAGATAGCACAGCATCCCTCCCTGACCCCCAATCCATGGCGGGGGCCTCACTGTGACTCTTCTAATGGGCTCTGTCATAGAGTGATGCCAAACCTGTAGGTACTTATGCAACACTCGGCCAATGGGGTTACAATGGACAGCTAGTAGAGCTGTACATGCCGCATCTCATTATCATCCAGAAAGCATATGTAGTCAGAGAAGTGTTATCATATGATACATTTTGCCTTTATGTTTCTGAAAAGTCTACCACGCACCTGACTTCTTGTTTCAGTTGTCCAAATAATTCCAGGTGGAGATGCGCCTAGAATTGTGGAGTGACTACCTTGATAACCAGTTCCTCCACTAATATGGCAGAAGCAGAGTTATGTGTTGGAAACCTGATAATTCACTCTTATTTTCAAAGGCCCATCAATTGCCCCCTTCAGAAATAACTGATAACTAAAAGGGGATGTGGAAGAAATGTTTATTTCTTCCGTTAAAATCTTTACATAGTTAAATAAATGTTCTTGAATTTCCCAAAGTTGCGCTATTATTTTTGACTGGGTGACCAAACACTTATAATCATGATGTGCCAGGCATTATTATGAGTTCTACAAAATAGATAGCAATTCTAAGAAATAGATATTATAATATCAAGTGCTTATGTAAAAAATTAAACTCCAAAATGATTCAGATATGTATGTGTGCGAGGTCACAAAGCATGTAGGTGGTAGAAATGTGATTTTAACCTGAGAAAAGCTGGACTCCAGAATGTGCGCTCTTTTAATGCCGCCACGTTGGGAGACAGGAATGCTTATAGGAATAGACGAGAGAAATCAACCAACACCTTTACGGTCAGTTAATATTTGACAAGGAGGCAAGAGCGACAATGGAGTAAAGACAAGTCTATTCAATAAATGGTGCTGGGAACACTGGAAACATACATGCAAAAACAAATTAAAAAATGAAACTAGACCAACAATTTACCCCACACACAAACTCAAATGGATAAAATATTTAACTGTAAGTGATAAAACTATGAACATCCTAGAAGAGAACATAGGCAGCAAAATATCAGACATTTCATGTAACAGAATTTTCCTCAATACACCTCCTAGGTCGAGGAAAATAAAGGAAAAATAAACAAATGGAAGTCTATCGAACACAGCAGAAGAAAACACCATCCAATTAAAAAGGGAATCCACTGTATGGGAGAACATATTCACCGATGATACATCTCCTAAGGGGTTAATTTCCAAAATATATAAAGAACTTACACAATGCAACACCAGGAAGACAAATAACCAAATTTAAAAAATCGGCAAATGACCTGAATAGACACTTCTCCAAAGGTGACATACAGATGGCCACCAGACATATGAAAAAACGTCCAATGTCACCAATCATCAGATAACTCAAATTAAAACCACAGTGAGGTATCACCTCACACCTGCTAGAATGGCTACCAGCAATAAACCCATAAACCACAAGTACGGATGAGGACGTGGAGAAAAGGGAACTCTAGTGCACTGCTGGTGGGAGTGCAGACTGGTACAGCACTTTGGAAAGCAGGATGGAGTTGCCTCAAAAAACTAAAAATGAAACTGCCTTTTACCCAGCGATTCCACTTCTGGGAATATAATCGAAGAAAACCAAACACCATTAAGAAAGAATCTATGCACCCCGATGCTCAGAGCCACATTATCTGTAAGAGCTACGATCTGCAAATAGCCGAAGTGCCTATCAGTAGCTGAGTGGGTACAAACGCCGTGGCTCATTGACGCAATAAAATACAACGTGGCGATAAAAAAAGGAAAAACTCTTACCTTTTTTTCCCTGACAGCAAGGATGGACCTGGAGATTATTATGTTATGCGAAACAAGCCAGTCAGAGACAGACAGATACCATATGGTCTCACTAATATGTGCAACCTAACGAACCAACTAAACTGAAGAACGGAAGAGAACCAGAGGCATAGAACACACTGACCGATGTCAGAGGGGAGGGACATAGGAGGACTGAACCAAAGAGGTTGGAGAGAGTAGCCATAGCACATACATATGCATAACCCATGACACAGACAACCATGTGCGTGAAGGCCAGGGGCCGGGTGTAGGAGCTGGGTGGAGGCATGCTAACGGGAGAAATGGGCAACATCTGTAATATTGTCAACAAGACAAAGGAGGAAAATAAAAGGAAGAAAAAAAGGGATGGGATGGGAAAGAAAGAAAAGGGAAGGGAAGGGAGGAAAAGCTGTGGGAGTTTTCATTTGGACTTTCTCATAAGAGACCTTACTTCTTTGGTCAAATGACAACCGGGGAATGTTTACAATCGTCGAGCATATTTACTTATCAAGCATCAATCTATTGAGTTTCGAAAGAATACTGGATTATTTGTAGAGTCAAAGCAGTCCTACCATGAGGTGAATTTCATTCATCTACTCCTTGGTGCGCTGGCCTCCCCTATAATTAAGGAAAGAAGAGCACATTTTAGTCTCCACATTAACGCACATTTAGACGCACTGTTGACAAATACTCAAAAGAATTCAGCGTCTCATTTGCTGATTGAGTTACTCCTTTCTCTTTGCAGAAGGCCAGAACGAAGATCCTGAGACCTGTGATTCTAGGTCTTTCTGTGAACTACGCTACTCAGAAATGACTTCAGAAGTCATGATTCTATTATTTGAACCAAGCCTACATGTCCAAAGCCTAATGCATTTCGTGTTTTGGATGATTAAGAAGTGGACTATGAGCAGGTTGACTACCGCGTGATCTCAGCTGCTGAGAGCCTGCAGGTGGGACGCTTCTGCTGAACCCCTGGTCCTGTTGACAGCACCCCCTTTGCTCTGGTCTTTTGCCCTTCGCAGGGTCCCACCATGCCCACTAAAATCACTAAGTCATTTCAGCTGAAGTAAATGTCCAGCCTCTCATGATAGAAAGGGGAGTATATGTGTTCATCATTGGCCACCATTGAGATTCAGTCCCAGGAATCAGCCCAGCAACCAACTGGTGGCCTATTCTGGTAACTGACTAGACCCTCAGGGGAGAAATACTCTCCAGGTACAGATAGAGGGAGATGGAGACGTCAGCGTGGGTCCTTCACCTGCCAGTCACCTACTCGGCACCTGTATCTCCTGATAGGACCTTACCAGGTCTACTTCACTGAAGCCTGAGCCATTCATTAGCGGCTGATGTGCCAGCGCCCTGGCAAAGCACTGTAGTAGCTGCGGGAAGGAAGCGTTTTTTCCGGCGGCGAAGAAGGCAGCGTGGTGATTAAGAGCAGGCTCTGAACCCTAACGGCCTGTTTCACACTCACCGCCTATTAGTCTGACGTGCTGTGTAAATACTTTACGCTTCTTTATCTTCACTGGTAAAGTAACGGTGACACTAATAATGACCTCATAGGACTACTATTAGCGTCACCTGGCGAACTGAGAAGTCCCCCCACCCTGGACCATCTGAAACCCTTACTGGTGTCCTAAACCCTGGCTATGAGTGAGCCCACTTGCTGCCAACCACACACAACAGCATCCATTACCCCCAGGAGATATGTTCCAAGACCCCGAGTGGATGCCAAAACCCATAGCTAATAGCACGAAACCCTATATATACTATGTTGTTTCCTATACATACTATGACCAAGTCTGCTTTATACATTAGGCACAGTAAGGGATTAACAACCATCACCAGTAATAAAACAGACAATTGTAACAATATACTGTAATACCAATCATGGGAAAGACTTTGGTGCCATTGTTAAGTAAAATAAGGGTCCTAAGTGCTGTGCTGGCCCGGCAGTCACATGACCTTGGCAGGTAAGTGACTACCAGACAGGTATTGTCTGCATCTGGATCTGCTGGACAACAGGATCCACATCCCCGCAGGTGGGGGCCTGATGGTGTGAGATTTCGTCATGCCGCTTAGAATGGTACACGATTTAAAACGTCTGACCTGTTCATGCCTGTTCAAGTTTGCCCTTTCACATTTCCAGCCTCGGCGGCCCTCAGGTGACTGAGTCCCCGTGGACAGTGAAGCCAGGAAAAGGAGCATTACGTGACAACATGTTTGAATTCTTCACTGCTCCTACTTTTTGGATTTCACCATTGAGGTTGGACTCAACGTTTCTGAGATTTTTTTTTTTTGCTTTATTTTGTACTTTTTGGGGTATCTGATTTAGGCCCTGCTCTAAATGCTGGGATAATACAAAAAAAGGGGGGGGGGCCAGAGACATAGAAGCATAGCAGATTGTTGAACCTCAGAAGGAAGGCAGGGAGGGTGTGGGAAGAGATAAACCAATGAACTTGTAGGCATATGTGCATAACTCGTGGACACGGACAATGGGGTGGAGAGCACCTGGGAACTGAGGGACAGGAGCAGGCTGGAAGAGGTTAATGGGGGAGGGGGGAGAGGAGGACCTATGTAATACTTTCAACAATAAAGATTAAAAAATAAATAAATGTCAGGGTAACAGACTAAGGAAATACCTAGTCTTCGTATCTTATTAACTGAGGAATGAGTTCTGCATCCGGTCAAGTCTTAAGGTGATATCACTTTATGTGGTTGAGATGATCGAAGGAGAAGAAAATGAGACAGATCTGCTTTAAAAATAGCTCACACACTACCTGTGACACTAGAGTGTCCTTCTGATGATATTTATCTCCGCTGGCTCATCAACCCACAAAAAGAGATTTTGTTTGTCATCTCAAAGTGAACATCCCGTCACACAGGGCACATAAAAGATAGGTGGGAAATTGGCTAATAAGCTTCCAGGAAAAATGGAAAAATTGTGAAAAAATTTAAAAGATATCCTCATATTCACAGGAGCATATTCACAAAATAGCCAAAACAATCTACCAGTCCTTGAATGGGTGAATGAAGAAAATGTGGTATAGACATACAATGAAACATTATTCAGCCTTAAAAAGGAAGGACATTCTGGTGGAGGTGAGAACCTGGATGAACCGGGGGGAGAGTGTGAGAAGTGAAATAAGCCAGTCCCTGAGCACAGGGGAGGGACCAGTCACAGGCCCTGAGCGGAGAATAGGGGGCCCAGGGGCTGGAAAGAGGAGGCATGGGTAGGTGCTGTTCGTGATATCAAGTTTCAGGCACAGGAATTCTAGAGGTTTCTACGCAAGACTGTGCCTTCCGTTAGTGAGACTGTGTTATGCACTTAAATTCCTAAGAAGCTAGATCTCATATGAAGTAAACAATGCTATGAATAAATAATGAATAAATAATAATGAATTGAATGAATACATAACTGTTGGTTACATTAAAAATGCAAAAGACTATTCAGAGTATCATGTGTAAAGGACAAATACAAGGGAAGGAACGTATGCACGGGGCACATGAGGGTGTTTGGCCGCGTCCTGCTTATACGCAGGTGTGTATGACGGAGTGGACACAAATAAACCTTCCGTTTATACTTCAAGAGACTTCATTTTAAACGAAACTAAGAGACTTCATTTTAAATGAAACTATTTTAAATAACCATTACGAGTTTTTACAAATTTTCAGAGATTCCTCATTCTATAACATTTTAGATAATCAACAACATAAAAACTAAGCACGATAGTTATTACCTCGTTTACCTATAAGATAAAAATAATTAGAAAATTCATGATATATTTCTGACTGTTGGACTAAGCTCCAATAGCACCCTTTATTTCTATTTTTAAAAATCATTGAAAAACAAAAATGTTTTCCCTCCAAACCCAAATAACATGTTGATCCAAAATCATTTTATTTTTAGAAATGGACAAGTGAATAAATATCCTTGTGTTCAGGTTTGAGCACAAAAACTGGCAAATACGAAAAAGCTAATTTACCTCGACACATCATTCTTTGTTAAGATAAATTAATAAACAGCACCTTTGGGTACAACGAATCTATTCCATTGTTGTCAGTGTTGATTAGAATATCTTTCTAAACTGTAATAAACTGTGAATGCATTAATATATGATGGTGTCTTTTGTTTATTTAATGTGAAGCAATTACCACTTATTCATCCCACCAATCACGATTTTCCATGAGTGATTCTGTCCCTTGCTTACAGTGCTCAAATGAACAAAGCAATTAGTCACATTTTATTGTTGCTCAAAGCTATTATTTATCCCGTCAGAGACGCCATGGTGATTTAAATAGGTAGCACGCCGCCTCACTAATCAGGTTTGTTCAGCAGATGTAGGATTAGCAATTTCAGAAAGACAGAGATGCCACAAATGAATACCACATCAGCTGAATTTTTGTATTCTAGGGGCTAATTTCAATAATATTCAATTCAAATCTTCCATGAATGTTTTCTATTAAATAGTTAATATAACTTATTTATCAACGTTAGATTTTAGAAAAACTTTATCAAACAGTCATGGTCAAACTACTTGAATGTTGGTTGTATCAATAAGGTTATCACATTAATTATAAAAATACCTTCTCTTTATTTTCCAATAGAGGATGACTTTCGGATTCTTTTTCTCTCTTTTCTTGGTTCTATTTCTTTCTCTCTTTCTCTCTCTATATATATTGATTGATTTTTTACAGAGAGGAAGGGAGAGGGATAGAGAGTTAGAAACATCGATGAGAGACATCGATCAGCCGCCTCCTGCACACCCCCCTACTGGGGACGTGCCCGCAACCAGGATACATGCCCTTGACCGGAATCGAACTTGGGACCTTTCAGCCCATAGGCTGACACTCTGTCCGCTGAGCCAAACCAGTTTCGGCTTGGTTTTATTTCTTAAAGACTAGGTATTATCATATTTATCAAACAATTACACTCACTATGACTATATTGATTTTGTCACACCCAGTGTTTCAAAGATGGTTTTAAATTTCAAAATTGCTGGTGTGTTTTTTTCAGATTTGGATTACCTATTGGACTTCCTGCATGTATCCTGTGCCTATAGTAACATACTTCTTTTATTCCATAAGTACAGAAGATTTTCAAATATGTCTCTATTATGTGGAAAAATTATTAACCTAGGAGGGAATGTGCCACAGAGGATGAAGATCTTGCTTGCTTAGGAAAACATTCACATTTCTCCCTCTGCATTCTTCAATGGGTCAGAAAACCCGTTTGTCATTAAGATGTTTCCAATTTTTGAGAAAAGGGATGAAGTCTGATAAAGACTTTTCTCAAAACATTGATATGTGACACTTGACATTGTTAGGTATGTGACTACTAGTGACATGGCATGGCTTATATTTCCCCCCATTGAATTTGCATTATCAGAACATGCTTCACACCACATTTAATCTCCAAATGACAAGATGATCCTTCATAATGTTATGTAATCCATTGTACTTGTTGACAAGCTAAAAATGTAATTCTTTTCCTACATCGCCATAACGTGCAAATCGTGTATTTCTTAAAATAAACACAAATAAGAATTCTTTGGGAGTTTCTGCTTGTTCTGTAATTGTGTTACATGATTAGCTCGTTCCAGAATCTGCCACATGACGGGCATTACTCCATAATGGGACTCCAGCTCCTTATATTGCCTTTGACTTAATATACCCAAGCAAACATTTTGTTTTCATCTTTCATTAATGCCTCACTAATTGCCCAGACGTTTTTAGCAACAGTAAAACTAGTAACAGTACATTTACTCTGATTCCTACCCGGTGGAGTTGACATTGACAAAGTGTTCACACGAGTTGCCGTGCGCGATTCAAAATCTGCGTCGAACAACACCGTGACCCCTCGAGGCCCCCCTGTCGAGTCAGGGGGTCCGATCACACAGGCGGATGTCACCAGGATGGTAAACAGGTACGAAAGGTGTCGGATGCTTATTCTGCGTGGCTGGCCTTATCTTGTAAGGACACTGTCAGTAACGGGCCGACCCAGGCCCGGACCGCACTGAAAGTGGAACGCGTCTAAGTGTGTGCGACTCCTTCTCGGGAACAGATTATCCTCCGCCTCATTGAGCATCACCAACATTCCAGGTACGCAATAAATCACCCCCTGACAGCTTCCCACTCAGGAGCTCCCTAACAAAACAGGACGCGAGATAAGCCGAAGAAAGGGTATAATTATGTGCATGCGACAGAGAGGCAAGTCAAAAAAAAGAAAAAAAGAGTCTCAAGAAGGAGGTGCCCTTCACTGTTCTTTTTCACACCTGTCATATTAAAGCCTTTCAGCGAAAACTTACTCACCGGTGACATGTAAACAAATGAACTAGCAGGCATTTTACATGCAAATTATACATTGAGTGCTCGGTTCTGAATGGTTTTCTGTTACCCCCATTTGAGTACTTTATAATCCTTTGATTTTCCCATATTAAGGCCCATATTATCAATTCAATAAGTAGAAAATACTTTGAAAATAGCATCATGCCATCTTGATAGCTATCCCGCTAATATTTCATTCACAAAAATTAATAATTAGGACAAGTCTCTATTTGGGAACCTATTCTTTTTGTACAGTAATTTGTGAAGTTTGGCAGAATTAAGTACTTAAAATTTTATCATCATATCTATTTTCCTAGTGAAAACAATACACTGTTGAATTTAAATATTAAAAATTCTATGTTCAATTCAAAGTTCGGGGCTTTAAAATAATTCTCAAGCCCAGATGGCGTGGCTCAGTGATTGAAGGTCAACCTATGAACCAAGAGGTCACAGTTCTGGTCCCAATCAGGGGCACTTGCCTGGTAGAGGGTGTGCAGGAGGTAGCCAATCAATGATTCTTTCTAATTCCTGATGTTTCTCTCTCTCCCCCTCTTTCTTCCTCTCTGAAATAAATAAAAATATGTATATATAAAAACCTAGCAAGCTTTTGGTGCTTTCTGTTTGTTTTAAAGATCTAAGTCATTTCAATTCCTTAATGAATTTTCCTCTATAGGTCAAATGTGTCCTTTGATAATTGTTTGTTCTGTTCAACTATTATAATACATAAGTTACTTAAAGGTATTTTTTTATTAGTGCTGATCTCACAGTGTCATCCATTTCCATCACCTGGCCATGCCATGAGAGCATGTTTCTATGAAAAAAAAATCAATTAACATATAAGATCAATGAAAACAGGGACTCAGAAATTAAGATAATATTTGGCATGTAATAGTCATCTAATGAGTATATATTGAATGAATGACTGAATGAGTGGGTTTGAATACGAGGGATAATTATATCTATCTTCTCAGAATGCTTTCAAGATCTTATAGACATAAGTCAAGTCAATCTATCCTTCTCTCTTAAGTCTCCCTTTTAATGGCTGTTCTTCTGAGTTGCATGTAATGATTCTCTGTTGTGCCATAAACCATCATTTTTCTCTGTTACAAGCCATTGTGTGGTTCTATGAACTGTAAATGTCGAGGCAAATACTGCAAATACTTTCAAAGAGTTTCAAAGAGGTCTCTTTTGGTTTGGTGTTAATACAAAGGTGCACACACACACACACACACACACACACACACACACACAGGTATATATTGGACTTGGCTGATTGAGGAAAAATAGGCTGAAAAAGAATAATGAGGGCTAGAACTACATATACCATACCCTAATCATTCACTTTGCTATAGCTTAAAGCTCCCAGGTAGTTTTGTACTTATAGCTTCTTCTTGATTCCAGTGACTCAGGAAAGACTCCAAAGAACAAAGAACTGGGAAGTGAAGTGAGGTTACTATATGAGAAATATGAAATATCTCTATGATGATAAGAAAGATCCATTTTAGATGGAAAATATGTTAATGCAATAGACACAATAAACACCTACAGAATGATATTACTGATATAACATTTAATCTTAGAAATTTTGTTTGAAAGTATCAATAATTAAAAGCAAAACCAAACAGTCAGTGACTGTCTTTATCTTCCTGTTTTGAATAAAAATAAAGATGGGAGATAAATGTCTGAAGGAAGAACGGGTCCCTGTTACATGTCTGCATTGCTGTGGTTAAAGATGAACAATGAGTTTGCTCTGCTACTAGAGAAAACACAGAAATGTCCACATAAAAAAAATTAGTTACCGCAACTGTCTCTTTCTACAAATCTTATAATTACACAAGGACATAACATAATTTAATTTCTCTGTATTAAAAAAAGAGAATATTTTAAAAGTATCTCATACTGGAACATGCGATGAAATACCCCCAATACATGAGGCAAAAGTAAAGATTTTGTTACCAGCGGCATTCCATGAGCCACACTGAAGTGTTGGTCAGTTCAAGGTTTCACAACAGTTCAGTTTTCAGTGTTTAATGAATTCTGTAGCGGAGACACCCATATACCCACAGCTACTAGAGGTGCCTATTGGAGACGTAACTGTGGCCTTACGTCCCTCCTGATTTCATATTGCAAGGTTCCTTTTCATTTCATCAATTAAAATGCCATCAGTACTGATGGGTAGCAACTAATAATGAGCTCTGATTATATGCGTAGGCTCTGTGCTAAGAACTTGGCGTCTATCCCCTCATTTAAGAGAGAATAAAACATAAAAATAAAAACAACACAGAGTATTTAAGGAAACTGTCTAGGGTTATACTTCTAATTTATTGTAGATTTGAAACTTAAACCTAAGAACCTTTTTCTCCACACTCTGAATATCCACTCTGTTTCTTATAAAGTAAACCAGGGAAGGAAAGAACTGAGGAAATCTTCAACTACGCTTAAAAGGATGAACAAAGAGTTGTCCCTTTAAACTGAATTCCAATTAAGTTATACAAAGCAACATCCAGGCAGATGGGATGTTTCCTGCATAAGAGGGAGGGGGTGCAATGGGGGATGATAGGAGGAAACAATTGGGTTTGGGGAGCCACCATGAGAGCAGAGGGCCAGGAACTAACTTCTGAACCAACTTTCACACTGACGCGATCTGCTGATGTCACTACTAACGGCCTCACTTTGAAAAAAAAAACACACCAAACAATTCATATGTAAGATCAATGAAAATAGGGACTCAGAAATTAAGACAACACTTGGCATATAATAGTCATCTAATGAATATACACTGACTGCCTGACTGAATGAATGGGTTTGGTTTTCAGTGCCATGGCTCTAAAGACATATTTTAATAAATATTTATTAGAATGACTGTATGCCAGGCACTGTGCTAGACAAGGCATGTAATCAACACAGTGCTACCCTCCAAAGTACATGTATATTCTCTCTATGAAAACACCACCAACAACCAAAAGAACAACATCGACAAGCACACAGGTATTCAAGTGCAAGGATTCAGATGTTAAGGCGGTTCCAGGGCGATCTTCTCTGGAGGATTCCAAGTGCAATGAGCCTCAGCAAAAGGAAGGGCTTCTTAAACAAAGTGAGAAAAATACAACAGATGAGACAAATCAAGAAAACATTTCATAACAGCAAAATTAAAGATTTTGCTCAGTGAAAAACATCTTGAGCAAAGATAGTCAATATAGTAGAATGTAAATGAGCACGTAGACCGGCAAGAAAATGAAACAAAAACCAGACAGCCTGATAGAAAATTAGGCAAGAGCTGTGATGAGCATGTAACCAGAGAGCAACACAAATTCTAACAAGCCTATAAAGTGATCTTCAATCTCAATTGTCATCTGAGAGAAAAAAAAAGTGGAACAATATGAAATATCACTTTGGAGCAATCATAAAGAACAAATTAGAAAGCTGTATAATGCAAATATTCACTGAGGATATACATTGAGTGGCCAGATTATGATGATCTCTGAACACATAATAATCTGGCCACTCACAGTGTGTGTGTGTGTGTGTGTGTGTGTGTGTGTGTGTGTGTATTAGTGGCCGGTGCATAAATTCATGGATGGGTGGGCTCCAGCTAGCCTGGCTAGGGGGAGGGGACATGGGTGGTTGGCCGGCCTGCCTGCTGGTTGAACTCCTGGTCGAGGGGACACTTTGCATATTAGCCTTTTATTCTATAGGATATACACTGAGTGGCCAGATTATTATGCGTTCAGAGGTCATTATCATCTGGCCACTCATGGCTCTCAGGAATTTCATGGTGCAACCATTCTGGTAGTAGACTGTCACTGTGACTAACCAGCCAGGTTAGGTACCCAAAACCAGTATGGTCTAGCAAGTCTGCTCCTGGTTTTGATCTAAAAGAATTCTCACACATGAGGGGGAGGTGTGCAAGATTCCTTCCAGTATTATTTCTGGAAACAGGAATTTGTAGACCAATTGGGCTTCTATTGCTTGAAGAGTGAATAAGTGATATATACAAGGTGTCCCCAATGTATACACACCTTAACAGATGACAGCTCAATTTTGAAAACGAAATGTATTTTAATAAACACTGCCTTTATAATTATTCAAAGTGTGTGTATACATTTTGGGGACACCTTATATATTAGATTAACACTATGGAGTACAATAAACAATTAGGAACAACACAAAAAATGCACACTTGAATAAAAGCAGGTGCAGTATATAAAAATATACTAGCTAATCGAAAGTGGAGAATGACATATGTAACCAAAGGACATGTACATATGTTGAAAATAACATCACACATATTAGAATCATTGCCTATAGTGGAGGGGCAAGGTTGGGGTGAGAAAGTGGCTTAAATGGGAATAAATAAATGAATGAATTAGAACACTCCTTGGGGTAGACTAGTAGGATCACAACCAAAATCAAAAGAGATTAAGTGATGATGTGATGTCGCAAGTACAATGTGCGCTCTTTGTAAAATTCTTTTTATGATGTTACATAATGTATGCACTGCCTCCAAATTCAAATGCATACCTTAACAGTGAGAAGCTACCAAAAAGAGAGAACATCTAGTCAGTTTGCACACTCAGACATCTTCAGGAAAATGAATCAGCATTAGGACATAGTCGTGCGAAGATCCTAAAACAGTGGGAAGTTGGTCTACGCAGTGATTTCAAATGCCCCCAATTACTAATTTCCTGATGCTGATCGGTGTTCTTTAGTCTCCTATCCCTGCACCTGGTACTCTATGAAACATGAAGACAGGCATGCACCCTTTTTGGAACACACTGAAGAGGGCAAATCCTGCACCAAAATTTGAGAGCTGGTCCTGAGGAGAGGAAATTAATTCAGGATCTCTGCTTCAGAGGACTGCCTATTGAATTATAATAGGTTCATAATTTTAGAAAACCTACTTCCAAATAGGAAAAATTATAAGTTCTACCGTGAATCAAACTGCTGGGGCTGAATTGCAAGGTCATAGGTGACCCTGACCTGAACTCTCCAGGCAGACCGAGTGCACATTAATTCAGTGTTTTCTGCTATTAGAGCGATCACAGAAATGAAAGCATAGCTGGAATACTCCCCAGGCTCATATCTTATGCAGGCAGCACAGAACAATGATTATAAATCTCCTTCCAGACAGAGCAAAATCCAACCTTACAAATCTGCCTCCGCTTTAGGTAGCAGAGGGGTTAAGGATATGATAAGAATTCTCCCAAATAACATGCCAATGTCTTCCTAGATGGAGTCATCCGTCCCCGCTAATGTGGACTAACTGAGGGAATTAATTATTTTACAATCACGACCCGGCCCAGAGATCAAGGTCGTGTTATTACATCAGCAGAACACTGACTAGTTGTGAATTATTCTTGATGAGACATCCGATTCTTAAATCTCGAGCTGGTAGTCACTGGTGGCCTATTAGCCATTATAGGTTATAAGGCATTTTATACAATACCATCATTCTTGGATCCTGCTTCCTGCCTCTGTGGATTACACTAATGCTCCTGGCTTAGGAAACTAACCTCTGAAGAACAGGAAACAGCTGGGTGGCAGGTTTTAAACCTCTGCCTGATCATTTACATCTACTGGACTAGTTAGCGATTACAATCTTTATAATGATGCTCCTCGATATCTGGAAATACCACAGCAGAGTCACTGCTCACCTCTTTGTTACCACATGCAAAGGCACTTCAAACAATACGAATATTAGATAAAATTAAATCACTTCCTTATCAATTTAAAATTCATGCATGCAAAGTCACCTGGAGATATCCTGCTTTTTTCTTGGATAATCTGAGTACTAAAATACCGTATTTACTGGCGTATAAGACGACTTTTTAACCCAGGAAAATCTTCCCAAAAGTCGGGGGTCCTCTTATATGCCGGGTGTCATCTTATGGGCCAAGTATATCCCAAACTCTCTATTTTAACTGGAAAAGTTGGGGGTCGTCGTCTTATACGCCGGAAAATACGGTATGTAGAACAGGAAACAACTGGTCTCCCAGATGACTCCAGGGACTCCAGGATTTCCCAAGTCAGCCTACGAGGAACTGACAATTGTAAAGGTTTGGTGTTATCCTCTCTCCCAATAAACACCCGTTACACCCATGAACGGGTGAAACGCAGTTACTGTAAAGTTAGTACCTGGACTGCACGCTTCTCAGACCCTGAGTCACCAGCACCTCCGACCGTGCAGTGCCCAGTAGCACTTTAGTACTTGCTTAGCAACAGATGATTCTATCAGGACATCTGCTTTCAGGCCCTCTTTAAATAAAATCCTAAAGATGACGTTCTATTAAATAAATATTTTTCTTTTATCTTTTGGAAAACATTAGGAGTGTTATTGAAGAAATTACTATAAAGTCTTTTTGAACAGAGAATTACCATGTACATAAGTTGCAAATCATAAATTTGTAAGGTCTATAAAATAACATTTAATACATATTTTAAGGAAATTGAACAATCCTACATGCATGAATTATGATGTGTGCTTATAAGGAGTTATGCCTATATATTTTTAAATGGCTATTTTTAGGAGTCATTATAAAGTTGGGGAACATTTTATATATATATATATATATATATATGTGTGTGTGTGTGTGTAATAATATGTGCATATTCATGAGTGAGAGAGAGAGAGCAGTGGAGAATATATAGTTCAATAATGCCCGTTCTGAGGACAGAGCTAAATTACCGGGAAATACCACTGCAAAAAAGAAAAACGTAAAAGAAAATATTCTTTAAAAGCCTTAAATGTATTTAAAAAGCTGAAAATATGCTGATGTGTCAGTAGGGTAAGGCGTGTTTAACAAAACAGCACGTGCCCATCTAGGAAAGGCGGTCACTGGGTGGGCGAGGCAGTATCAGAGGGAAATGAAGCCACACGGAGGTCAGACGTGATTTCACTGAGTAACTGGGGGGAGAGAGAAGCTGATGCGTGCTGCCAGAGGAAAACGGGACCATTTCTGGAGGCTGCTCCCATGTCCGGCATCTTCGCCGTCATGCGCAATGTCTGGTGCGCAATGAAACAATGTAAGGCTTGCCGGCTAACAAAACCAAGAGAGGAGACGGGAAACAGAGACAGAACCCTAGCTCATCCAGATGTTGAAATTATGGTAATATGCTACCCCAGAGAAGACAAAATAAAAAATCACACAAAATCATTATTTATAGAAAGGATAAATATAAATTCTAGAATAGAGAAATGTATGGATGATAGCTTAGATTCAGCAAAGGAGAGGGCTGTTTGCAATAGATGATAAATAGGAAGTATCCAAACTGAAGCTTGAGAAAGACAAAGTACCCATGAAATAAAATAAGTTTTTAAAGCACATGAAGAATGAATCTAAGTTTTAACTTAGGTATATTATAACAAAAAGAGGAGAAAGATACAGCAGATGTGGTATTTGAAAACCACACACACAAAAAAGTTGTTGACAAATAGTATCATCGCTGAGCCACAAACTCAAGGTACTTGAGCAGTGAAAATGCAAATAAGACCCCATATTAGTAAATAATAGACAAGCACTTGAAAATTAAAAAGAAACCAAACAAAAATTTTCAAATCAGACAGCAGAGAGAAAATAACATTATCTGAGTTTTGTTTGCATTGAATGTAATTTCACTCCTGACTAAATATCCCACCAAAAGCGATAATTATATGCACTATGATATGTGTTTAAAAATGGTCATAGGTGGAGGGGAGCTATAGAGGGGAAAAAAAGAGAAACAAATGTAATAATCTGAATAATAAAGATTTAATTAAAAAATAAAAAAAGGTCACAGAAGACTGTTATTCCCAAATTGAGAACTGAGTTAAATTATGGAATTACATTGGTGTCACGTGGCTGATCCAGATTATTCTCATATGTTAAGGTCTACTGATTAGCAATCTTAATTCCTCCCTATAAAGGAACATATTCTCAGGTCCTGGAGATTAGAATGTAGACATCTTTGGGAGCTATTATTCTATTTACAACAACCCTAAACTTCCCATAATAATTAAAGAGACAATGTTATTCCTGATATATAATGATGATTCCCAGGTACTGGTCAATGAGAATTTTTTCAAGTCTGATGAAGTATTTGTTACTAATGAAATTATTTGTTAATAGAGAATGAAGTTAATTTTCCTCTAGATGCTTAACTATGTGAAACTATCAAAAATACCAATTTCAGTGTGAAAGGCATAAATTTAAAACAGTGTTTGACCTATGTCCATAATGACTTATGTCCACAAATCTTTCCAGGATATGATATCTTCCTTTTGTGCAATATTAAATTAAAAGGTTTCATTCAATATATTTTTGTAACTATATACTTTCACAACCCTTTCTTTAATGTTAAAAACTGAAATTTTCAGTTAATGATCCTAACTAAAGTTTTCTGAAGAATATTTTTTATAAATTTGGAAGAACAATACTTTAAAAGATTTTAGTATACTAATTCTTTATATTCCTATAGTATTTTTTAAAATTTTTAACATATTTTATTGAATTTTTTTTTATAGAGAGGAAGGGAGAAGGAGAGAGAGAAACATTGGTGAGACGGAAACATCAATCAGCTGCCTCCTGTCCATCCCCTACTGGGGATGAGCCCGCAACCAAGGTACATGCCCGTGACCAGAATTGAACCTGAGAACCTGAAGTCCACAGGCCGATGCTCTATCCACTGAGCCAAACTGGTTAGGGCCCTATAATCTTTCCAAGTACAAAAAAATATTAGAAAATTGTTAGTGTTTTTTGGTGATGTACCTTGAAATTCACGTTGCTTGTCAGTTATTTTACCTATTTAAATGTATGAAATATTTACAAATCATTCTCTAATTGTTGCTACTAATTTATACAGAATCCCTTCCAAGTTAATATAAATTTGATATATTGTATTTTTTTTCTGTTTTCAGACATATTATTTCTCTGCAACCATTCCCTTTTATCTCATGTCTTGATTTTGGTCTGCCTACCTCCAACCCCCTGCTTCATAACCCGTCTACTTTCGAAAAACTATTTTATGTGTATCGAGTCTCTTTCTTTTGGCCAACTCTGCCTTGATCTTTTGTTACAATCAATAAAGCGCTGCAGAGCCCCTTGGCCAGAGCCTGTGATGCTCATCACAGTGAAGTTGTGCAAATGACCTCCGATAGCTCATTTCCGAGGAGCATTCCACAGCTCTGATGTTTATGCAAATTTTAGTCTAATTATCCAGAAGTTTTTGGAACAATGACCCCAGGAGTCTGACCCTTGTCCACAAACACCCTCCTGCACGAGCCGTCTGTGGAAGCCCTCTTTCTTCTTCCTTCCCTTGGAAATGGAAATCGCTGAACTTAGGTGCACTTTAGCGTCATTAAAAACCAGACCCAGTGGGGAGCCTTCGTGGCGGCTGATGAAATATCTCCAAATTGTCGGGGAAGGGAAAATGTCTAGGTCATCACCACCTCCATGTTGCACTTTAATAGAGGAATTGCCCAAAGAGGAGGAAGTGCCCGCTTGCTGTAAGATGGAGCGTGTGTCCTTTCTCTGACCCGTGAGACATCCGCACAAGAAGGGCGTTTAGAGCATCATTTCAGAGAAGTTGGCTATTTAGCATTTGCCTTTGTATTACAAAAAGACAGCCTTACTAAAATACTTCAGAAACAAATATTAACATCATTAGACTATAGGTGCCTATAGGTTAAATTTTTCATGAGAGGCCTTGCGACCTCTTTCAAAAGAAAAAGAAACACCAGAAACATGTTTTACAATGTTATTGGATATTCTACAATTATTTATGTAAAAGTATATTTGTGATATATCTTTGTGAAGACGAATATTTGAAAGAAAAATATTACCACCAATTTAGAAGGGCAAGTAAGAATTCCTACAGAATTCTAAATTTCAGTATTAATGCAATACTTCATATATCTTACCATGCTGTAATTCAGATTTTACATACTTACTAGAGGCCCAGTGCATGGAATTCATGCACGCAGGAGTTGGCCTTCATCCCAGCCTGCTCCCTCTCCAATATGGGACCCCTTGAGGGATATCCCACTAGGGATATCCCAAATAGGCTGGAAGGGAAGCACTTAGGCCTTAATCAGGCTGACAGGGGAGTGGTTAAGGGGCAGTCAGACATCCCTCTCACAATCCAGGACTGTTGGCTCCCAACTGCTCACCTGCCTACCTGCCTGACTGCCTCTTAACCACTCCCCTGTCAGCCTGATTAATGCCTAAGTGCTTCCCTTCCAGCCTATTTGCTCCTAACTGCCCTCCCCTGTGGAGCCTGGTCATCCCTAACTGCCCTCCTCTGCAGGCCTGGGTTCCCTTCCAACTGCCCTTCTCTGCAGGCCCGGTTTCCCCCAACTTCTTTCCTCTGCCAGCCTGGTCACCCCTAACTGCCCTCCCCTGTAGGCTTGATCATCCCAACTGCCCTCCCTTGCAGGCCAGTCCCTGCCAACTGCCCTCCCCTTCTGGCCATCTTGTGTTGGCCATCTTGTGTCCACATGGGGCAGGATTTTTGACCACATGGGGCAGTCATCTTGTGTGTTGGAATGCTGGTCCATCTGCACATTATTCTTATTAGATAGGATAGAGGCCTGGTGCATGGATGGGGGCCAGCTGGTTTGCCCTGAAGAGTATCCTGGATCAGGATGGGTGTTCCCTTGGGGCATGGGTGGCCTGGGCGAGGGGTCTGTGGTAATTTGCAGGCTGGCCACACTCCCTGGTGACCCAAGCAGAGGCCCTGGTATCTGGGATTTATTTATCTTCTACAATTGAAACTTTGTAGCCTGGAGCAGAGACAAGCCTTCTGTTCCCACAGCCACTGAAACTTTGTTGCCTTAAGCGAAGGCCTGGGCCAGCCAGGGTTTGCAGACAGCTGTTTCCTCCATCTCCAGGGGCAACCAAAGCCTCCCTCTTGCTCACTCTGTGGACGTAGCCATGTTGGTTGGGTTAATTTGCATACTCACTCTGATTGGCTGGTGGGCATGGCTGTGGGTGTAGTGGAGGTATGGTCAATTTGCATATTACTCTTTTATTAGATAGAATGATTTTTCTATCTCAGCACTAAACAAATTCAATTAAAAACATGGGCATACATTTTAAAATTTGCTTAGGGTTTTATTAAAAAAAAGGTTGAAATTGTTGACTATTGTGGATATGCTTAATGGTTTGCAGTTGAATGGAACAAAAATTAGAAAATAAACAAGTGAAGTAAAATTTTAAATATCAATTATTAAAATCAGCCAAGTTTTTCAAAGCTTTAGTTTAATGACACCCCCAAAACATACATTAATTGATCACTCCGAAACCCAATTCTCCCACTCACTGAGTTTGAGAAGCATATGTAGTCAATAAATGTGAACAAAGGGGTTCACATTTATTGCCAGTGAAATCATTCTTTGATGTGTCAAAACATAATAACCAATCATTTGACTCCATCTTCACTGCATTGAAACTTTAAAAATTAGCATAGAACTTTGCTGTTTTCATAAAGTTGTTTCTCTAACAGTAGAGATTTAGAAATCCTCTGTGGAAGTATATGTTGGAAATTGCCTGTTCAAAGAAATTTATGATTTTATTACAGCGGCCTATTGACTATTCCGCTAGTCACCCACAGGCAGAAAGTAACAGTTTATTTATTCAAACTGCAAATGAAATCAGGCAAGAAAAGTAATTAGCAAGCAACAAAAAATAATGAAAAAACACCATAAAAAACAGTTTGGAATTTATGTGGGTTGTCAGATGGTTAAAAAAAAAAACACACAACTTCAATTTTAAAAAGATAGATAAACTATATGTGTTTTTTCAATCAACTGCCTAAACATATAGATTTTTCAAAGGCAGTTCTAAAAATCACCAATATTGTTTCCTAACTTTTAAAATAATTGTAAATACTTCCTAATGTAATTTCAAGTATTCTGTTTAAAATATAAGCTTCACAGTGCATAATGGCCAGTGTGGCTCAGTAGTTGAGTGTCTATCCTATGAACTAGGAGGTCATGGTTCGATTCTGTCAGGGCACATAGAAGGGCTATGGGCTCAGTCCCTAGTGGGAGCATGCGGGAGGAAGCCAATCAATGATATTCTCTCATCACTGATGTTTCTATCTCTTTCTCCCTCCCCCCCCTTCATCTCTGAAATTGATAAAACATATCTTTACTTTTTAATTGGAGAGACAAGGCATGTTTCACTACCTGGCTGCGGCTTCCAATAATCTATCGACAACATTAAGTGAGGGTTTCCTGTACTCAGGATCATGGAAGAGAGAATGTCTCATTGCATAATGCAAACATAGGGACTTGAGAAATGTCCAATACCAACCCTCTTACCAGAAATCCTTTAAATGATGTACTCAACAGACTCTCCCAGCTGAAATCATGTCTTACTCTGTTCACCCCGAGTGCCATCCACATTTCTGAATGAATCATTACTCATAGCAGTTTACGAATTAGAAGACAGCACTCTTACTGGACTCATCACCAGCAATGCAGACCTTCTACACACCTGTCCATGTCCAAGGTCTTCTGCTCCCATCTCTGCTTCCGGTCCCGGGCTCGTTAGAAATCAGATCACATCTTAAAGGAAAAAGAGAGCAGAAAGTAAGTGGTAGTCAGTTCATTGTCTTCTTTTCCACTGGAATTCTAATTTAATTACACTGAGTGGCCAGATTATGATGATCTCTGAGCGCATAATAATCTGGCCACTCCGTCTGTGTGTGTGTGTGTGTGTGTGTGTGTGAGTGTGTGTGTGTGTGTGTGTGTGTGTATACATATGCTAGAGGCTCGGTGCATGTATTCGTGCATGGGTGGAGTCCAGCCAGCCTGGCCAGGAGGAGGGGACATGGGAAGTTGGCTGGCCTGCCTGCTGGTCGAACTCCTGGTCGAGGGGACAATTTGCATATTAACCTTTTATTATATAGGATATACACTGAGTGGCCAGATTATTATGCATTCAGAGATCTTCAGCATCTGGCCACTCAGTGTATATTTCATGAAGGCCAGAGTCCTGCATTTCAGAATGGATCTAAAAAAGGAAGGAAGGAATTCTGGGTCACTGCTTTGAGGGCCTCCTCTTCCTTCTCTAAGATTTCTGTCCCTTCAAGTCTGCTCTTTCTTATCCACTCTCCAGTGTCATTTGACCACTGCTTCCTCCTTTCATTTCTTTCTTATTTTAAGATTTTATTGTTTTTAGTTCTGAGTTCCTTGGTCTGATTTTAGCTACTCCCTCAGGAATAGAATAGGAAGTCCAAGCGAGCTTTGATGTTGGAGGCACACAGACATGGATTCACATCCTATTATACCTCCTCCTGGAAAGCAACTTACTCTGCTTACAGATGAATATCCTTCATCTGCAACGTGCAAAATGGAATTCACAATTAAGTTATTGCACTTATATATGTGGAAGATGCTTAGCATGTGGCTCAATAATTTTTTTTTCAAATAAATACCACCTTTTCTTTTTAGGCATAATATACATAAAATATCATGTAATACTAGTGCAGAAATGTAGCATTTTAAAAAGGAAACACATCTCAGGCGTGGAAAAGGGGTTAAACTATTTGTTCTATGGAAAATACAAAAAAAGACAAGTAATCACCAAAAAGAGATAACTTTTATACATGCAAGTAGCTGCACGTACCCAATGTTTAAACTGAAGAAGCTGGTGTTAACTTTATTTTTTAACACCATGCGGCTGTTTTCCAAAAGGCAGACACAATAATAATAATTCAGGAAGAAGACACAAATTGAGTACACCAGCCCTGATTCTATTACTCTTCAATTTATCTGAAAAGAATCTGCAGTCTTATCAGTATTAGCGTCCGACTGAAATAGTACTCATTGTTTTTATTGAAAATAGAATAACCATGCTTGATTTTTCGATTATTTTGGTGAGGAATGAGTACTAACAATTTAGAACATATCATGAAAAATCTCTTAACGTGTATGTGAGCAGATCTGCCTACTATTTGCCTACAACGACGTTGACAAAAGCATTGCTGGCTCAGGCGCGTTCGGATCTGTTTCTGTTCCTATGAAAACGGCACTGCTCACAGGACATGTACAAATTTTGATATGCAGCTGACAAAAAGACAAATAGAAAAGGCATTTGTTTTCTTTAAATTTGGGATGGAAATGGAGCATATTCCAAATCATTTCTGTATTGAGGAAGCATTACAAAATTAGCTGGGCATTCTTTTACAGTGCTAACAAAGAAAATGTAATGCTCAAATAACCATGCAATAACTAAGTTAACTAAAGAAAGAACCTGATTTCCTGAAAGCACTCTATTCCACTGAATACCAATGGGTAATAAAAGTCTAATATTTAATTTAACATTCTTTTGCACAATAAGAAGGAATTTTATGAAGTGGAAATAAAGATATTTTTATACAATAATATTGATGAAGCAGCTATGAAGATGGTTTGTCTTTTCTTTTTCTTTATATGTAATAAACAATAGAGCATGGGATTTATGACTTGAGATATAATTTAATTAATTAGAATAGCAAATGATTATCCTTTTAATCTAAATTGGTGTCTATGCACCATTGGATCCCTCATTTAAATATTCTAAACTGCATATTTTGTTAATATGAATGCCATTCTTAAGATTTCATAAATTCATGTATAACTGCCACAGCAAAAAAAAAAAAATTCTGAAAGTGAGCTAGAGGCTGTCCTATGCCATCTCCTTTTCAGAGAGGACTAAGTGACGTCATTCATTATTATTCAAGAATTCCTTAGGTATAAGCAATGTTACAAATGACTGTTACTCTAATACATTCTAATAAATATTTTTCATATAATATATGTACCCTTAGTTCAGGATTTCAGTAATCTCCCCACTAAAATAGAACAGTGGCATTGAAGTTCTTTGACAAGCAATCAAATTTTAACATATCATATTAACAATCTGTCATGAATCTAAGAGTTGTAGGTTCATCTGAATTCATTTAAAATGGGGATATACTAAAACCAGGGTTTAATGTCAAATGGCCTGATTTGAATCTGGAAACAATCACTAAATGTACCAAACAGCTAAATTAACCTCTCTGGGCTTGAGTTTCCTCACTGGTGAATTCAAGTTCATCGTTCCTACTTTATAAAACTGGGAACAATAAGATGAGATTGTACTCGAGAGGGCAACCAGGAGAGCATCAGACCCACCTAAGAACACCAAGACGGGCTCTTCGGCTTGAAGACTCTGCCATTTCTGTCTGCTCTGCATACAGCTGAAATATGGCAGGGTTTGAGCCAGTTTGCTCTCCCACTTGCGGGCTGCTCCTGGGCAGATGTGAGACCGCCCGCTGACCATTGCTCAGAATCGGCGGAGCCTATTATGTTTGTGATGATTTTAGGAAAGCGTTGAACAAACACTGCGAGGTCTGGCTTCTAGCCCGTGTCAAACGTGGTAACTGAGCAAACTCAAACCAGTGAGCGGCTTCAATGCCGAGGGGAGGAACACCGAGCCCAGAGCAGGACACTGGGTCAACACCGGACTGAAACACGGGGACCCCGGACTTAATGAAATCTGAAGTGCCCGGTGCAGCCTGAGCCGGCTGATTGGATCGATGGCGGCTTTTACTTTTGATTACATTTAACTTTTCTCTACAGATGCCACGGAAGAAAGTCAATGAAGGTAAAATAGGGAACAATTAGCACACAGGTGAGCCAAGCTTCGTGGGTATACATACAGACACTGCGTACAACACAATGGAACTGGACAATAAATTCAAGTCTACAGCTTGAATTTCTAGCTTGCATATTTCATACAGCAATAAAAAGAACAGACACGGCAGACATAAATTTTAGTAGAATATCAGCTGAGACCCAAACTTAAATTCCCAAACTCTGCTATAATGGGCACAAATAGGATTAGCTGCCCAGCACCCACTTTTTCCAGGCCTTCTTCTGCTGGTAGCTGTGCATTTTTGAGTCCTCTGGGTTAGTACAATTGACCTGGCACTCTTTCGGGGAGACTCCCCCACCCCAACCCCAAAATGAGTCACTAGTGTACCTTTCCCTGAATTTTTACCAAGAAACACAGACCCCACCCCTTATTCTGCCCACAGGCTGACTACTATGCATTGGGGAGGATGGCAAGAAAGTGGACAGCAGTCTTCTTTCAAGACAGCCATGGGAGTCCATGTAGCCAGTGCCTCCTGTGGTGCCCCCGATGGGGCATCTCTCATTGGACTGTCCTGGGACCCTGAGTCCTGCCTGGGAGCTTGGACCTCCGGGAAACAGCCGTGTTGGGCCCCCGAAACCCCTTGTCCTCTCTGTGATCTCTGTCATGCCTCCCTCTGAGTTCTTTACTGGTCACTGGCCCTGAGGACCAGCTGGCTGTCACGTTCACGGGCCACCTCTTGTTCCTGAGGGCAAGAACACCCAGTCTGCCATCCAGACTCTGCCCCAGGCGCGGAGGTCCTCTCCACTCTCACCGAACCCCTCCTCTTTGTTCACGTGGCCCCACGCACTTATTTCCCATACCACCCTTCAAGTTCACTGGCCCCTCCCCCGCTTCATCCGTTGGCCACTTCCAGCTCCTCATCTGGCCCCACCCCTTGATCATCTAACCATTTCTGGCAAAGATTAACTTACCTGGTTAACAGCTGCATAGGGTCTTTTAGGTTCATTTGCAGTGAAAACATTTAAAGTGGCAAAAATGCACCTGTAAAATCCTACCCTGTGAAGTTACTGCAATGTTCTCCTGGGGAAAGGGTAAAAGATGTTTTCGCAGAATGCAGATGTAAAAGTCAGCAAGGAGGCATGGCCTGGTATGGACTGAGAGTCCAGAAATATCCAGTCAGTTCGGGAAGAGTGATGAACCTTTACATTGATTATTACCTATTTTCAATGAAAACTAGGAGGATATGTGTGGCACTGGACATTAAGGTCCTCTTCCCAGTGTGAAGAATCATTGTGATGACAATTTCTTGAGCATCTCTGAAATGTAATTTGGGCATGTGGCATTCCAGTCTGCACAACTGAACTAGAAAGTGTAGGAAACCCAACGATGGAAAAAAGTGATGATGGAAAGATGTGTTAAGCGATCTGAGTGCAGTGGCTTTGGAAACCCTCACTGCCCTGTTTGGACTAAAGCTTTGCTGTCTGCTTGTAGGCCTGCCCCGCACCTACACACCCAGGCGTGTGCTTCACAAATGAAATGCATGATGGACCAGGAGCCTCAGTCAAAAGGGTTGAACCCGTTCACTAGTGCTATGCCTACTCCTTCAATCACAGATCAATAATTAATCAAATGTTCAAAAGAGCAATTTTACTCAGACCAAAAAAAAAATATGTGTGTGTGTATATATATATTTATGTGGACTAGAAATATGAAAACAAAGCAAACTAAAACCACAGTCTTTAAGGGTTCAAGTCTTGAATGAGGCTAGAGCAGGCAAGAGATTTCATGCTTCAGATATCTACATATATAAAAGCCAAGTGACTGGGATGACAGAATGACCAAACGACCCGAACAACCGGTTGCTATGACATGCACTGCAGCAGCCAACCATCCTGATCTGATCTGGCCCGGATCGTCCCCCACCCAACCTACCGTGGCCCCTCCCCCTACCCGGCCACACACCAAATTGCTCCCCCTCACCCTGATCAGGGATGGGGCCAACCAGTAAACCACCTGCAGCCAGCCCCGCCCCTGACTGCTCCGCCCCCCAATACCATGGTTGGCCCAGCCCCAATGGGGGGCAAGGCCAGACGGCCAACCTCCTGAGTCTCCTCCGGCTCCCCCCACCCCCGCCCTCCTGCTCTGCCAGCTCAGTGCAATGGTCCCCCATCACAGCAGGCCAGCCGGACCTTAGCCGTGCACAGATTCATGGACCAGGCCTCTAGGTGGGAATGAAAATTCCTCCACTTCAGACTGGAGAAGCAATGGGTCTTCTTCATAAACCCAGTAATGAGAGGAATTTGAAAAGGAACATCTAGCTGCTGAAACACAAGTGTTTTAGCTAGGTTAATCCTGCTGGAAAATTATGCAAACACAATCTGAGGAAGCACAACTTGAAATTAAAGTTTTCCACACATTTGGTGATTGGATGCCCAATAGCACCATACCACAGTAGTTGGAAAAGACATTTCTACATCCGAGTTCTGTGTTGGAGGCTAGGGGATTGGTGGAAGCGACTGTATTAATGGTAAGAATAATTTTTCAGAAGAGTAAGAATAAAGAGGCACAGAGAAAGAAAATTAAAAACTTTGATTAAAATTCAAAAAAGCAATGGAGAAAACCTGTAGTGAGAAGCAATATAGTAACACAAGTGTAAATTACAATTCAAAAGGCAGCATGATAGTACTTGTTGATTATAAGACTTGTGCTCATTGCAAGCCAAGATTGTATTATGGTCTACCTTAGGAGTAATTATTTTATATAAGGATTAATTTTGATTCCATAAGTACAGCATCTGACATACTATTAGAAATAATGAGTGTTCATGAACACTAGTTGTCAAACATCCATTTTCTCCCTCGCTCTGCCTCTCTTGCCACCTTTCTACACACGCCATGTAGTAAATTGTAGATTTCATCCTTGACAGAGTTGGAAAATCAAGTGGTCTGACGCCAAGTAGTGCCTATTAAACAAATATGGATTGTTTTTGATCTGCTCCACCAGAAACTGCTGTGTCTGTAACTCATTAACGGTCCATTAATTCCAGAAGAGCATCGAAACGCTTCTTTGACCAGAATGTTTAAAATCTAGTCCTTGGCCATATAACTAAGCAGGAGAATATGTCCTACACAGAGTGCTGTTGATAGTCTTTTGAATATTCAATTTTCTGTATTGTGGCCTCTTATTGATCTTAACTTCTTTATTTTATTTTGCTAAACACTTTCTTTAGGCCCACTACTGCTCATGATGAGACTTAAACATGGAAGAACTAGCCCATTAATTCTAAATCGAATGCTCAGTTATGTGTGTTTAGAGCAGTGTTACTGTTAATTGTCTATGCTGACTCCATGTCATTACAGCTGAGTGTCTACATTGCTGAAAAACGCAGCTGGGCTGGGGTGAAGGAAAAGGCTGATAGGCGAGCAGTTAACAAATATTCATAATTATGATATGAACTGTGTTACAAAGTTCTCAAATATTCCCAATTACCCAGCACAGTGGTCAGCAAACTGCGGCTCACGAGCCACGTGCAGCTCTTTGGTGCCTTGAGTGTGGCTCTTCCACAAAATACCACGGCCTGGGCAAGTCTATTTTGAAGAAAGGACGTTAGAAGAATTTTAAGTTTAAAAAATTTGGCTCTCAAAAGAAATTTCAATCGTTGTACTGTTGATATTTGGCTCTGTTGACTAATGAGTTTGCCGATCACTGACCTAAGCAGGACTGAAATTTCCTGACACGACACAAAAATAATACTAGGTGCCCGTCAGCAGATGAGTTGATCAGAAAACTATGGTACATCTACACAATGGAATTCTATGCTGCCATTAAAAAGAAGGAATTCTTACCACTTGCAGCAGCCTGGATGGAACTGGAGAGCCTTATGCTAAGTGAAATAAGCCAGTCACTGAAGGAGAAACACCACATGATCTCACTCATTTGTGGATAATAAAGATCATTATAAACTGATGAACAAAAGGATAGACACAGAAGCAGTAAAGCATCAAACAGGCTGTCAAATTACAGCAGGAAGGTTAGGGAGAGGTGGGGTAGATAAGAGATCATCCAAAGGACTTGTCTGCATGCATATAAGCATAATTAATGAATACAAGGCACTGGGGGTTTGGGGTATTCCTGGGAGGGGGGGGGGGGGGGGGATATGTATACATGTAACACAATAAAAAAAACGAATCAATTAAAAAAAACACAACAAAACAAAACATTATTATCCATTCTCCACCAACTTTTTTTAAACCACTGTCTCAGCAGTTGAAGCCATTCGGAGTGATATTGCCAAATCCATTGCATTCTCTCTCAACACGATTCCCTAGCTCCTAGCACATTCAAGACTTTCGGCGCATTCAAGACTTCCACCTACTCCCATCCTCTTAAAACTGCACACTCCATGATTTCTGAATTTCCCATTTACATGTTCTCTCACTTATCCTGCTCTGTGGCATTCACGCTCTATCACATGATGTTCTGCCCGTGCCATCCCTTGTTTTATCTGGCTAACGTTTTCACTCTAGCTCTTGTTTCAATAAGAGTCATTTATTATTTATTACAGGACCTCAGGAACTTGTAGATCAATAACAACTACAACAACAAAACCCAAACACTGATATCACCAGAGTCCAAGAATGCAAGGAAAAAGACAGTGGGGCTGAAAGAATATTTAAGGAATTAGTAGTGGCTTAAAACTTCATATATTTGGCAAAAAAAAAAATGAACCCACAAGTAAAAGTAAGAGCAAACATCAGGTAAACTCAAAGAAATCTAGGATAAGGCATCATAATTTAACTTCTAAAGATGAAAGGCCAGGAAAACACTTTGAAAACAACAAAGATCAATCGTACAACCTTGGAGCACCAGGAAATAAGGGAACATGGAGAGAATACAAAAATTTTTAAACAAAATAGTTGATCCTTTTCTTTTTGAGCTTTCTAAAATATACACAGTGATCCAAATAGAAATTATAAAACCACCTGATATTCCTAACAATAATATTTAAAAGTAAGGAAGATAAGAAACCTAAATAGAAGGAAGGCATTCTCACTTTACTTGGAGTGGTAAAAGGTTGATGCCAGTAGACTGACAATCATGGGTATTGAAATACTAAAGTCAGCATTAAGAAAACTATGGAAAGAGATTATCTTCAAACATACTATCTGTACATCAATATGGAGTCATCAAAAGAAATATTCAAGGAATGTACATGAAGGCAAGGGAAGAGAAACAGAAAAACCAACACAAAATAAATAACAATACAGCATTAGGGCTTAATATATCAAGAAGTATCTTTCATGTACATGGTCTAAAATATTAATTGTAAAGCAGAGATGAAGAGTGAAAAAAAAGGTCTCTAACTTGTGCCACTTTAAGATGAGCTGTTAAAATTCAATATCATAAGTTGGTGGAAAGTAGAAAAGTGGAAAAAAGGTATACCATGCATTTCCATATCCCGCAAAAGATATACAGTGCTCACCGCCTATTCCCAACTCAATCTAGGTCACTACTAGCCTGTATTCTGTTCCATAGATTTGTCATACACACACACACACACACACACACACACACACACACACACGTGTGTGTGTGTATATATATACATATATATACACACGTGTGTGTGTATATATATATACATATATACATAAACACATATATACACACGTGTGTGTATGCAGACTCATGTTATCATACAGTATATGAGCTTCTTTCACTTAATATAATGTTGGTAAAATTCATCCATTTGACACATAGCAGTAATTTCACCCTTTTTATTGTCAAATATAAACCCGTTGCATGAATAGGCCACATGGTATGCACCCGTTCACTAGCTGAGGTTCATCTGGACAGTTGTCTGCTATGAGAAGTGCTATTATGAACATTCACCTCGAGTCTTTGTGGGGCATAGTTTGTAATTCTCTTGGACAGATACACTAGGGATGGAAATAGGAAGGTCTTGTGGCAACTCTTTATTAACCAATGAAACCACGGCAAAGTGTTTTCCAAAGTGGCTGCACCATTTTACACCCTGATCCACAGAGGAGGGACCCCATTCCCTCTCCTGTCCCCAGCACTTACTGTTGTCTGTCTTTTTCACTAAACCATCCCGGTGGGTGGGAAGTGACGATGCAGCTGATGGTGTCCAGAACCCCTGAACTCTGTCATCTCAAACCGGGCTGTCTCCACTGCTTCTCTCAAACAACTTGCAATTGCCTGTTTTAAGATGCAAATTATAGAAAACGGGTTTTTATCCCAGTTTACGGCTTTCACTCTTAACGAATCCATCTACTGAGGCCGATTTCAGAGACGAATGGCAGACAGTGTGCTTTGCTTGCAGTCCTGTGGCTGTGTGGTAATGACACCTGAGGCCACTAATCTCCGTTAGGCGGCATTAAAAACACCCGGGGGGGGGTGCTGGTCAGGTGACGGGACATTAGGACAGGAACGATGGCACCCGAGGGGGCGCGCGCCGTTCAGAAGGAAAATATTACATTTCTGGTGAAGGATTTTCAACAGCTGGGCTGGAGCCTCCGCTGGTTTCCCAAGCCCGAGCCCAGAGCGCCACACATCCCAGCCTTAACCTTTAAAAGCCTTCCAGCAGCTGGATGGAAATTGGTTTGACTAGAGGAATTGGGCAGTTTCCACCCTCATTAACGGCTGGAAGCAGTCCTTTTTCCTAAGCTAGAGCGGCGCCCTATCTATTAAGTTGCTTATTAGTGCCACGGAGAGCGCTTCGCACGGAGTGGATGGCACGTCGGAATGATTTACCTGTTCTTCCTTCCTCTTTGGGTCCTCATACCTGTAAGACTACTGTATGCATCAAAGAGAGACGGAAGCCAGTTTGTTGACATAATGAGACGACACCAGCGTTATCCGGGCTCTCTGATTATTTTCCCGAAGGAAGCCAAAGGGGTGTGGATTCTTTCTCAGCTCTCTTTGATCTTCTGGTATGCTAACGGAGTGCCTGATCGCCTTCGCTGGTTTGGCTCAGTGGTTAGAGTGTCAACATTTGATGCCCATCCAGGGCACATACCTCAGTAGCATTTTATTAATTCTTTTTTAAAAAATATTTTTATTGTTTTCAGAGAGGAAGGGAGAAAAGGAGACAGAAACATCAATGATGACAGAGAATCATTGATTGGCTGCCTCCTACACACCCTACACTGGGGATGGAGCCCGAAACCCAGGCCTGTGCCCTGACTGGGAATTAAACCATGACCTCCTGGTTCACAGGTCAATGTTCAACCACTTAGTATTTTCTACTGAAATTGTCCATTAATGTGCCATCCTTGACCTTGTCCAGAGTGTGTGCAGGAGGCAACCGTGAGTCTCTCGCATTGATGCATCTCTCTGTCTTTCCCTCCCTTTTACTCTCTTAAAAAAATCAATGGAAAAAATATCCTCGGGTGAGGAATAACAAAAAATAAAATAAAATAAAATAAAATAAAATAAAATAGTGCCTCATAGGTAGAGCTGCGGGTAATGCTTGATTATAACACTTGTCCCAACCTGTTGGGTGACTACTGTGTGTTCGGTACTGAGAGAGATATTGGGATAAAAGTACCATCTTCAAATTTCTTACCCTGAAAGATATCCAAAGATTTTCCTCATTCAGCAGCCCATCTCTGCGATTTTCAGTAAGTTAAACAGTAACACAGAGAAAATATACTCTTGTTGAATGTTAAGATTCACAAATATGCACTGTGCATTTTAAAGGAAACTGATGAAGATCATACTGTTGGGCACTTTGTCTCTGACAAGAAAAACACCTGAAACAACTCACAGAAGATGCAGATGTCACACATTCAATAACCAATGTGCATTTTCTAGTACTTTATCCTCTGGGGAAAATTCATCTCCATGCCCATATACCCCATGGGGATTATTTCTCCACTTAGCATTTTATTAATTCTTTTTAAAAAATATTTTTATTGTTTTCAGAGAGGGAGAAAAGGAGAGAGATAGAAACATCAATGATGAGAGAGAATCATTGATTGGCTGCCTCCTACACACCCTACACTGGGGATAGAGCCCGAAACCCAGGCCTGTGCCCTGACCGGGAATTAAACCGTGACCTCCTGGTTCATAGGTCAATGTTCAACCACTTAGCATTTTCTACTGAAATTGTCCATTAATGTGCCAGTCTTCAATCATAATTGGAATATTTTAAAATCATATCCCATGTTCCATACACATTTTCTATCTCAAGCCTTCAACACTAACATCTGCCTGCCTCCAGGTTCTCAGTTAGTGTTGAGAAGGACTGGAAACAGGGCCAGAGTCAAAAGAAATAAGCAATTGCTTAATCTAAGCTTTCTTGATTTTATTTCTTTTTATCTTTCCCCTCTGGAACCATATTTCTAAAGAAGGAGATTTGGAGAAGCACACTTAAGAACTAGATAATTATTTACTTCATTGATGAATTTTCAGAGAGGATGTGGCAAAGTCCAGACAAAGGGATTCAAAGAACTAGCTTTGAGGGACATAGGGATTTGCAGCCTTGCAATCACAATTCTCTTTACTAATGTTGTTTTTATCCAAGCAATAAGTAGAAATTTAGAACAGCATTTTATTGATTAAATAATGTATAAGCACACACATATATTACACCTTTTTTTCCTGGACTTTCCTATGCAGAAAGAAATGGTTCCAACATTTAGTTGGAAATTATAGGTATTATCCCTGTGACTTGATAGGTATTTCTAATTTCTTCTTTCTGAAACAACACTGTTAGCCCTATAGTTCACAGAAGAAGAAACTGTTATTAAACTTGCACAAATGCTAAATGACAGAGCCAGGATGTGACCCTGGTTCCAGTGTTTATACTTTTTCTTTTCCATTATAAATACTCAAAGCACTATCTTAACCAAAGAGTTGGGTATATTTCATGATAAACATACTGTGAGCCAAACTGTCAAAATTGTCCTTATCTTGGGTTGCTTTAATCTCCTCTATCATACATCCTTATATTCTGATTATTTAGGCTTGGAAAAGTATAGGATATTTGCCTATTGCTAATAATTTTAAAATAATTTATTTAGTGAGGTAATAAAATATTAACATCTCGTTCCTTTGGTTTAGACTATCATTTTATATGCTTTTAAAATACAAGCAGAAAATAAAATACATGCAAAAGAAAAAAGATAATAGAAGGTCAATCGATACCCTCAGTGGTCTAGTCTCCTTTGACACCTCACACCAGACTAGTTTTAACATTCAGAACCTTGCACTCAGTCTAAGCTCTAGCAGAAAATATGTCTGTGAATATCCTCAGAGAGTACACGCTGGTTTGAAACACTGGCACAGTCCTAATTGCATCACCTGGCCTGGCAATCGATTCTCCTTCCCCGAGGAATTTATGCCTTATTCACTGGAATTTCTTAAACGAAACCAAGAAACCTGAATGGGTGATGAGATGCCTGGAACAGTTTGCTTCTTCTAAAGATGGCAGCGGATAAACCAGTGGTCACATAAAACAAAGAGATGGAGCAGGTGCAAGACAGAGTCCCAGTTGGCAGACGGCCCACGGATCAGGCCCACCAAGGTTTCGGTATCTAACGAGAAACACATTTTGTTGATATTTAGTCTTTCTCCCTCCAGAGTCACTGCTGCCAACTGGACACAGTTCAGTGAGCATAACGGCCGTAACTGTTTGGGACGCAGGTAACTGATTGGCATCATAATCACCAGTGGATCCAGGGCTTTGCTCTGCCTGCATAGAGACATCCAGAGGACCTGGCAGCGCCAACCAGGCACAAGCCGTTTATGGGGCCCAATCTGGAGAGGCCAGCCTGGGCTTTCTTTCCATTGGAACTTATCTCAACAAATCACTGCGAGGACAACCCTAGGAATACAATGGAATCAGCAACTGCTTATCTTGAATGGATGATCAAGAGGCGTTTATACACTAAAATCCATGCAAAAGCATTGGGTTATAAAGTAATGAGAGGGGTGGAGGGTCAAGAAGGTGCAGGGATTAAGCAAAAAAAACCAAACCACAACAACCACCACAACACACCGCAGTATGGTGATTACCAGAGGGGAAGGGAGGTAGAAGAGGGTAAAGGAAGGACAAATGGTGATGGCAGGAGACTAGACTTGGAGTGACTCACACACAATACTACATACAGATGACATGTTACAGAATTGTTGAGTTTGGCAGAACATGAGGCTAGATTTGATCCATCAATCCATTGTATGGCATCCATATAGCCATGAGCCACGTGAGTGCAGGGTAGTGCCCAGGGCACAGGCAAGCAGTAGAAGAGAGGGAGGGAGGGGGAGAGGGAGGAAAAAGCAACAGGGGAGAGAGGAAAGGGGAGAAAGGAGAGGGCAGAAAGGAGAAGGGAGAGAGAGAGACGCCTATGTTCAGGAGATGCCTATCTTAGATTTCCCACCCTTGCAGGGGCCACACCTATTCTGGCCCCTGACTTGCTCCCAGGTCTGAGTGACAGGCAAACACCTTCCCCTGTCATGCAGACCTTATTGGGCATGTGTCTATTGTCCTGTCCCTCCCCCCGCAATCTATGGGGAACAGACCCAGAGAATGTTAACTGCAGCTTCTTGCCAAAGCTGTATAAACAGCATGCCTGTATTATCTAGTCTCTCCTTCACTCCTTTCCTGTTAATAACCAGGTTCTTATAATGGTATCACTAGGAGTGGTAAAAATAATAATAATAAATCTGGAATTTAAAGGCAGACCCAACCAGGATTCAGCAGTGTCCCCAAATATGACTTCTGTGACCTAGTACGCATCATATAACTTCTGTGACTCATCTATAGACCTTTAAAGAGGGGAGATCTTTACAAGTCTTCGGCCAATGCCTCATATACCGCAGGCCCCTTGAGGACCACTGGGCGAGTTTCTTTATTAGTTTTATGCATTTGTCTATGCCTCTCAACAAACCGTTCTCCAAAGGCACACCTCCAAGCACACCACTCTACCCATCCAGTGACTTCCATCAGAATGAAATAAAGCATCTTGACCTGGGTACGAGCATATACCACTGTCCCAGGTTATTCCTTAATGTGTCTCTGGTTCACAACTGTGTTCTCCAGTCATCAAAACTGTGCTTGGCACAAAGAGGATGTTCAATAAATATTCTTCATGTTTAATTCTTCATCTTCAGGAATATTCATATAAGTATATGATCCCAAAGATTTATTGGTTCAAACTGTTAAATAAAATTAAGTATATTTTCTAAATTAAAAATCCCCAGCCCTGGACAGTGTTGTTTGTTGGTTAAAGTATTGACCGGTGCACTAATATGTCTTGGGTTCGATTCCCAGTCAAGTTTACATTCCTGGGTTGTGGGTTCGATACCTGGGCCTGGCCAGGGCACTGGTGGGAGGCAACCAATTGATGTGTCTTTCTCACATGTGAATTTCCCACATTGCTTCTCTCTCTCTTTCCTCTGTCTCTGTTCCCCTCCCTCCCTCCCTTCTACTCTCTCTGAAAAGCAATGGGGGAAAGATGTCCTGATGTGAAAGAGAAACAAAACAAACACACAAAAAATCGCCAGATCTTAAGAATAACTTCCAGCTGTGGAGTATGGAGCACCTTTATCTGAAGAGAATTCACTAAATTTGCCGGTTATGCAATTTCAAATGATTCCTTTAACTACCTATGGAATTATAATGATAATGATGTTTGCTTTCCTCCCGCTTCTTCTGTTTCCTCCTTGAGATGAATGGTTGAACGCACGTGAGTCTCAATTCAGGATGCTCAGCTCTGGCCACCGGCATGGATCAGCTGCCAGGCACGGCTCCCGGAGTGTTCCTTTCCTTGCCTCAGTAGGTATTTAAATTTCCTATTAGAAATCACTGGGGTAAAAAGCCTGCAAGTTTCCTAGCAATTTCGAGAGGTTACATGAATAACAAATGAATGTTTTAAAATGTAGAACGGTTTGGGGAGACTTCACCGGAAAGTTACCTGGGCGTGTGAAACGTGTAACTTGGAAATTGGAAATGGAGAGCAGCCTTTAAGCCCACATTCTTATTTCTCCTGCCCCCAGGAGCAAAGAGCCCGCTCCTTTTTTAAATGAAGTCTGTGATAACCATTTCCCAGGAGGGTTTTTCAGGTTTGACTTTTTTTATAAAATTCTTGTTCACTCTGGTGGTTATATTTTCCTAATCCTGATGAGAAAAAAATATATATATATACATACACACACACACACACACACACACACACACACACACACACACACATTTTTAATTAGCTCAGGTCTTAACTGAGAGGACCTCTTCACATGAACCAAAATTCTAGGTCTGGTCACCCAGTAGTGGTAGAACAAATGGTTAACAAAAATTCTTACGATAATTATTTCTAATCAGACAAACCAGTAAAACAAACCTACATTGCAGGAAAATTAGAAAATGCAAATTAGATGTATGTCAGCGTTCTTAATCTCGAGCTGCATAACCCTGTGTGTTATAATTCTAAAGTTGAGGTCGTGGTTGTCAGAATGATTTTACAACATGTGAGTGTTTACAGAGAGTAGAAACAATAAACTGTTCTAAACTAGAATCATGGGAAGTACTGTTTTTATTTTCTGTCTGCAAACAGTTGCCATGTGAATCTTCCCACACATCTCCATTCAACATTCATTTTTCTCCTCTCTATAAAATACACTGTTTCTTCTGGTCATAAGAAAATGTTTGCAAAAGAAGAAAATTAAAATCACCTATAATGTCACCATACAGAACTGAGAGTGTTTATATCTCAATATATTTGAAGCCATTCATTTTCTATATTAAATCCACAACTTTGCTACTTCTGTGCCATGCCTCTATCTCCTTGCCAACATGTCACCTAAACCATGTAGGTCTCTGATATAATTTAGAAATTTCCTTTTTTTGGGGTAAAATCACTAACATTTTATTCTGTTACCGTAGTATTTTGTTAATGCAGCATTATTTAACACATACGCAACATTTAATACATTGCAACAAAACCACACAATGTGTAAGGATTAGTGGGAACTGAATGGTAAGAATGCAGATAAAGCATTCTGAATTGCCCCAGATCTATGTGATGCAGTCACAAAATATGTGGCAAAATATTCTTCTCTGCTACCTGCATTCAACCTGCCCTTCTCTTTAGCTGTTCAACATCTGACGCTATTCCCTGAAAATTCCTCTCTCCTGTGTGTTGGTCAGAGACAGAGCAGTGTTCTGCTGTATGATGATGATCATGGCTCATGTTTCCAACCACCTTTGACACTGGCACACAACCCACTGGCCAGGAACTGGAGTCATCACCGGGTGCACTCACCCATGGCTACGAAAGCAGAGCATCAGGGATGGGATTGATGTCTCTGGGATGGGGCTGCTTGCAACAAGGAACAGGGAAAGACAACAATGGCGGGTGTACTCATTACGACCCAGGCCCTCCTACAACAGCAGCCATGTGGTTCAACGGCAGGAGATAGTCTTAGCGATTCCTGTCTGGACCAGTTCTGAGTGTGAATTTGGGCATCTCTCCTTGTCTCTATGCTGGTTCTACAGCCCTTTGAGTGACTCAATAACTGCCCAATATTGGCTAAAATCAATCTGAGATAGTTTTTTTCCCCCCTTGGAACTAGAATCTGACTGATATATGGCCTTAACGAGATTCTTACATCGACTTTTCATTTCAAAGGTGAAGATGTGAGCATCAGAAAATAAAACTGTCATGTAGCTAGATTGTAAAAGTGTGTGGTGCTGGGAATATTAGTTGTTCCAGTGGTATTTCATGAGAACTATCTTCTCCTCTTATATTCAAAGAGTCATCGATGAAAAGTTCCCTCGCCATAAAACAAAGCAAAGAGGTTGAAGGTTTTGGTAAAAGGAGGGGCTATATCCTGGGTCCCCTCTGACTTTCGTTTTACTGCAAATGGCCTCCTCTTTAAGAGCAGAAATCTCACGAATCTGTCACTTAATGGGTTCAAAGGAGATTAAGAATAAAATAGTTTGTTTTAGCCTTTGTTAATGAGTTAACCAAGCCCAAGACTACTGAATGCAATATTCTCGTTTTGTTTTTCTATGTAAAAGTAAATATATTATTGATGAAATGCTCATTGAATTGAATTAGAAAACTATTGCTATCAAAATTAATAGGTGTTCTTTTTAGCATGTCAATGAGAATCTGGGTAGTAACAGAAGACAGTTATGAATTTAACTAAAAAGAAATTTAAGTGAAGAAAGACTCAACTTGCTGGGTGAATACACAACATTTCCTTCTCGCTGAAAATACTTTTTAAGTACAAGCCTTTTTATTTGTGATGGAGTAAACATATGTCACTAGCCAGATATAATAAAAAAAAATCTAGGAACAGGAGAGATTTTAGAGGAAAATGGTACAAAAGTTCAAAAAGTAATGGCTTAAAATGAGATCCCAAAGTCTTGAAGAGGACTGAACACTTGCTCTCTGCCTTTATGCCAATGAGCTTGCTCAAGTTCCCATGTCACCTCCAATTACGTGAGGAGCCATCAGCAAAAGGATGATGGTGCTATACTGTATTTTCTATGTAGGTTCTTAAAACAACGAACCCTTTTAAGGGAGTGTACCATTCTATATTTTTAGATCCTCAGTAAAAGGTTAGCATTGATTTATTGAGACATTAGCTTTATAATTTTTTTATTAGGAAAATGCACTTATAATATTATCCCAGTTACTTTAATATGTTTTTATTGATTTTATTTTTTAAATAGACTCTTATTAATTTCAGAGAGGAAGGGAAAGGGAGAGATAGAAACATGAACAATAATAAGAGAGAATCATTAATTGGCTGCTTCCTGCATGCTCTCTACTGGGGATCAAGCCCACAACTCCAGCATGTGCCCTTGACTGGAATCAAACCCAGGATCCTTCAGTCTGCAGGCTGATGCTCTATCCACTGAGCCAAACTGGCGAGGGCTTACCCCAGTCACTTTAATCTGGCAAGAAAATCACTTACCGGTTTTATAATTTAAAAATTGGCAAGGATTAAAAATTTACTTCTGAAATTGTTTCCCAGAAATGTCTAAAGCCAGGTTAGGAGAGAAAATCCACAAAATATTATGTTTCTTCCTGGAGGATATCTGTGGCCAGAGTTCCACAAAAGTTACGTGGTAAGCCCACGTTTTATACTTGTCACACACCACTGCGTGTTTGCTTATTTTTATAGTTCCTTTCACAGATACAATGCTATAAAGTGTGAGTAATTTGCTTAAATCATCCCTGTAGATATAACCTGAAGAAACTGATAGAATCTTAAACCCTGTACAAGCAGAAAATAAATTCAGATTGTTCTTAAAACTAAATCCCATAATAATAGTAGCTTTTTTAAGTCATTAAAAATTTATCCACTTTATTGCCCAGAGAGATAACAAATTTAACTGCAGTTAGCATCAAAAGCCTGAATCAGATTGCCGTTATTTCTATTGTCTATGTTTTTATTTGAAAGTGAAACCGTTTCTTTATAGTAAAATGCTATGCCATTGTTTAAATTTGATTTCTCTTTACAACAGAAACAGTTGAAATATTTAGACACTTTTTGTGATGTTGATAATATGTTTTAAGATGTGATTCTTTAGAATATTATCTTTAGATAATATGTTTTAAGATGTGCCTTGTGTGGACTATAGTATTTAATTTATTCAAGAATGAAAGGTTAAAACGTCAATTCTTTCTCTTTATTATTCACATGTTTCTGAATCGGTAACTTTACCTGAGACAATGATTTATACTTGTGGCTCTCTGGCTTGAGAGGCAGGATTACTGGGGTTTGAGTCTTAGTTCCATCGCTTGGAGTTCTAGTCTGAGCATGTCATTCTGCCTTTGTTAATTTTTAGAGCCATCTAATACAGAGGCTCACTTACCTCACAATGTTATTTTGGGGGATTCCATGAGCAAATAGAGGTGAATATGAGATCCCTTAATAATTACTCTCAACTTTGAGATTTCTAATTTAAGGAACATTGTTTTCATATCTATGAAAATATAGTCTTGCCATTAACCTTCTCAGGTAGATACGATGAAACTTCCAGGGAAGAAAACAGATGAAGGAGGTTAAATCGGTAATTAGTAGTGACTCCAGAGTACAATACCACTCTTTTCACGTCTCTATTCAACGATGGGACTAGACTAGTGTTCAGATTAGAAGTGAAGGAACAGAGAAACAGCTCCAGAATGGGATTTATGGAGGGGGAGAACCTCTGAGGTGCTAGTTTTGGTTTTAAGGAAAGAGGGACAAGGACAGCATCAAAGCATAAGCGCCGGGATGCTCTTAGTGTGTGCATGCGCCTTTGTAGCTGGTCTGCTTGACAGAGAAACGCGTTGTTCTCCAGGTCTTCATACAGATGTTACTCAAAAAGGAACCTGACATGGTGTCATTTAGGTGAAAAATAAAACATAGCCCTCTGACCCCATCTTGTCATATAACTGCTCAAAAACCTAATAGACAATCATACATAAGCCAAACAATGGCCATTCCTTATCCTATCTAATAAAAGAGTAATTGACCATCCCTCTAAGAAACAAGATGGCTGCCCCCATGTGGACACAAGATGGCCTGCAGGGGAGGGCAGTTGTGGGCAGTTAGGAGAGACCAGGCCAGCAGAGGAGGGCAGCTGGGGGAGATAAGGCCAGCAAAGCAGGGTGCTGGGGGGGACCCAGGCCTGTAGGCAAGGGCAGTTGGATGGAAACAGGCGTGCAGGAGAGGGCAGTGGTAGGCGATCAGGCAACCAGGGAGGGCAGTTAGGAGTGACTCGGCTGGCAGGAGAGGGCAGTTGGGGGGGACCAGGCATGCAGGGGAGAACAGTTGGGGCAGGGGGACCTAGACTTGCTGGGGAGGGTAGTTGGGGGGAACAGGTCTGCAGGAGAGGGCAGAGGCAATTGAGCCAGTCGGGAAGCAGTTAGGTGTCAATCAGGCTGGCAGGGGAGTTGTTAGGGGTTATCAGGCTGGCAGCCAGAAGTGGTTAGGGGCAATTAGGCAGAGGTAGGCGAGTGGTTGGGAGACAGCAGTCCTGGATTGTTTTGGAGACAGACAATAGTATCATGAAGGCCTTGAGGAGTGGTGCGAGGAGGCTACAAGGGGTCAATGGGGGAGAAAGAGGGATATCTGTAATACTTCCAACAATAAGGGTACATTTTTTTAAATGTTTGTTTAAGTAACTCTATATATAATTTTGATAGTTTTGTCAATTAAAAATATAACTTCATCATAATAATTTAATGTTAAATATGACAGATATATTTTAATTGACAATAATAATTATTAAAGTATATAAGACATTCACAACAAATGGCACTAATTTGCAGACTGACTGAACTGAAATGAAAATCTCACACACACACACACACACACACTCTCTCACCCTCAAGGAGCATAGAACAGTCAGCCAAGAGAAGGAAGTCCTTCATTGAGAGTGATGACTAGCAATATAGCACCCCACACCCCACTTCACCATCCACAGGAGGGACAGTTTTGCTATTTAATTCTTTCCTTTGACCTAAACTGTCAAGTCCACTGCTCAAAAATAACATGTGAGGACATTTTTAAACTGTAAGGGTTCTATCCCGATGTTTAAAAAGTCTAGCATTCCTGGGAAAGACAAGAAAACATACATGAAAACAGTGCAAGCAAAATGTCACAACAAACACCAGAGTCGTGTTGTTTCCGCTGGAAATTCAAAATCACTGAACAAGAACCCATTGTGCTCAATATTGTCCTTTGTCATCAGAAACTCAGCGGAGCTGCCATCTGCAGAACAAGCCACCGGCCGCTGCAAAGGCTACAGGCGTGGAGTCCCTGGAATTGCACACGCCGGCCAGCAGATGGCGCTCGTGGGAAGAGACTGTCTGAACCATCTTTGAGGGAGGGTAATTGTGGGCCCTGGTTGTGGGCAGACTCTCCACACGTGAAGGATTTAACCCTGACCCTCTTTTCACCTCACCACCTACTTTACACTAATGACAACCGGATCAGTAAATTAAAAGTGTCAGCTGCCCGGCCATCAGTTCCCCAAGCTGCTGGGTCTAACTGTAATTTATGGTCGATAGCGATGCCGCAGCATTGCCAAATCTCTGTAATTATTACAGGGATGTAACCAAGCACAGAGAATAAATGTTGCTGCAAGCTAAACCGAGCCCCGACATTGCTATAATTAGGCTGATGATTCATGCTATTTGTTCCTCTTACAAGAGATCTGCAGTAACTAGAAAATTAAGCTGCAATTTCTGATATTAGGAATTTTATTTTAGTGTCTCTCTCTCTCTTTTTTTTTTGCTTGTATAAAACTACAGTTTGATCATAGACAAGATCTGCTAATCCTTCACCCTTAATTACTTAAAGCACACTCTGGAAAGAGCACTGGTGTGACATATTGATAAGAGGATAACAAATAATTTTCAAAATAAATTGCCAGGATTAAGGTAAAATGTCTAGAATGTATATTCACTTAATCTGTCCAAAAATAAAAATAAGTAGATGTGATATGTGTGTGTGTGTTTGTGCATGCGCACGCACATGAAAACACATGCACACACAAATGTGAATCTGCTCACATGTGTGGTATATTCTTTAAGAGAAAATATGAGCTTCTTGTAGTCCTGTGAATATGGAATATATACTAGCTGTCATACAGTGACTGTAATATTTTATCAGGGCTCTTCTTCAGGTGATTTAATTATTGTGACAAATGATTTTTTTTTCTTTTTAAAAATATATTTTATTGGTTTCAGAGAGGAAGGGAGAGGGAGAGATAAAACACAATGATGAGAGAGAATCATCAAATAGGCTGCCTGTTGCACACCCCCTACTGGGGACCCAGCCTGCAACCTGGGCATATGCCCTGAGTGGGTATCAAACCGTGACCTCCTGGTGCATAAGTCGATGCTCAACCACTGAACCATGCCAGCCAGGCTAAGTGATTTCTTATAAGAATAAGATTGGCCATAGCTTCTTTGGCCAAAACTACAAATAACATCCAAAACAACAACAACAACAAAAGAAAAACAACTGGAAATCCTCCTGGGTTCAAATACTAATTCTACCAGCCATTAGGGTTATGAACTTAGAAAATGATTTCCCTTTCTTATCTGCTGCAGTGTTTTAATCTAAGAAGTAAGGTATTACTAATATCGTAAGCCAGTTGTGTGAGATAAATAAAGCAGCCTGGTCCTTCTAGGATCGCAGAGGGCGCATTAGCTCGCAGATTACACCTGGACCTTGCCAATGAGACTACTGATAGGATCGTCCGTGTTCATCAAATAACCAGTCCAGTTGGACGACGTCTGAGAGGTTATTTAAGCCATCGCCCCACTCATGTGCACCAATGGCTGGTTTATGTGCTTTAATATTTTGAGAAAATGGAATTCACACAGGACCTGCGTATTTCCGGCTCACTACCTCACAGAATAGCTCATCCCATTTAGGCTGGCCATCCCTACCGCAGTCTGATGGACTTCAAATCTGCTCCAGGACCCCAGACCTGGACCCAGCAGACACACAAAATACACTTTCACCGTCAAAACACTTACACTTTAATGTTTATGACAATTTTGCATAGCGATAGGTGCCTAGTTCTTTCAATGTTTTCCTATATGGGTGGCATAATGCGTTTATTATTCCCATTTGCTTCGAGGATTTAATAAAATGTTGCTTGTAAAAAAAATTTGGCCCGGTGCCTTGTATATACTAAACAGGCCCCGAATTTACATTATTTTGCCATATCCATCCACTTATGTGCTGGCTCTGAAGGATACACCTCATTTCACCGCTCTGTATTTTATGATACTGCGATTAAACCTGGCTGGAGTGTCTCAGATGTGGAACTGCCAATCCTCATGACCTAGTAGTTCAGTTTTATTTTTATTATTGTCTTAGGAGATGTGTCATAACATTGACTCAAGGTTCGTTTCCCTGAACAAAAATGCTCACATAATTTAGGATTATTTTGTGTTCAGTTAACAGAACATTCAAGTGGCTTTCAAAAGTATTATTTTTATTGATTAATTTAACTAAAACGTAACGGAATGGATCTTGATTCTGACTCAGCCTGATGGAGAGGATTCTAGCCCTCATGACATCATACGGCCCTAATTACTTCCCTAAGGCTCATCTCCCAATACCATCACATTCAGGTGTAAGCACCTCAGCACATGGGTTTGAGGGGGACACCAGCATGCAGTCTATAACAACATGAAGGCTCAAATGTCATTACTGATGACAGTCACTGTTTGCGCTCCTCAGAGGAGCCGGCTTCCTACATTCATTTCCAAGGAAACATATGACAGACACCCAAGTCTGAATAATTATTACTGATCTGTCAGTCACTCTTTCAAGTCAAAGCCACGTTCTATGAAAAAAGCCTCAAACTCGGGGAGCAACTTGATTGCACGAGTGTTGTTTTTCCCCCAAAGAAATCATTATGAATTAGAACGCAGCGCAAGTGCTTTATGAATAACCTCCACTTTGTTGACTTTTAAAACGTGTGCACTCAGAGGCTGAGAATTCCAAACATCCATCATCATTGCTGCTTTTCCAAGGGCATTTTCAAGTGACACCGGACCTTGGTTATTGAGAAAGCACGGCTGTAAAGAATCCTACTGGTACTCGCAGTGGCACTGGTACTAGGGTTGGTGCTAACACTGGCATTGAAGACCTAGTTCTGATACCAGCTGTCGCCACTGCTTCCATACCAGCAGCTTTACATACACATCACTGTATTTGCACCATTGGTGCAAATGTCACTGCAGTGAAAGGGGAACTGAAGTCTCAGGGTTATGATGGTGATTTTTAAAAATACATTTTTATCGATTTCAGAGAGGAAGGGAGAGGAGAGGGAGAGAGAGATAGAAACATCAATGATGAGAGAGTATCATTGATCGGCTGTCTCCTGCACGCCCCACACTGGGGATCCAGCCTGCATGTGCCCTGACGGGGAATCAAACCGTGACCTCCTGGTTTCTAGGTCCACACTCAACCCCTGAGCCCCGCTGGCCTGGCTGGTGATTGTTTTGAATTTGCAGATCCCCTGAAAGCATCTCAGGGGCTCCTGGGACTGACAGGCCGCATTTGAGAGCCACTGGCCTGATATGAAATCCCTTCCACACCACAGTGTTTACATGGTCGACAGAAGGGCCTGACTAGCTCACCCAGCCAGGATAGTGAAGAACTTTGATATGGAGGAGACAGAAACGAGACAATACACAACTGCCAGGAGAGAGAGAAACCTCAGCATTGTAGTAAGCAGTGTACTGCCATGGTTTATGATCTTAGGCAGCAGGTTGGACTAAGGTGCCATCAATCCAAGGTTCTGCAGCACAGTCTGTGCCAACGAGGATGAGAGGCGACTCGGAAGGAGAAGGTTGGTGGAAGCAGACGTTGAAAGGGAGGAGCAGAGATGAAAGAGCTGACCAAGTGCGGGGCAGCTCAGTCCAGCTGCTGCCTTAGCACTGGCCTGCGAAGTCCCATCACCCAAACCATCAAAGCACTGCGATGAGCATCCTAGCTCCGTAACAGCACTCCACACGTGGTATTCAGTTACAAACAGTCTGACAATACATGTCCCCCCTGAGGTAACAGTTTACTTCATGGGCTTTATTTCATGGAACGGGACTTTTTATTAAGTATAGGTCCCTGTAGCAGAGTCTCATTATTCCCTTGGGTGGCAGGTATCAGTAGGGACATTGATGGTATCACAGGTTTCATCAACAGGAACCAAATGGGTCAAGACCACAAATTCAGAAAGGTATGAATGGGCCAACCAAAGTAAAAGAACAAGAACTTGGCGGTTGGCTACAAATATCAATAATAACAATTATTCATATGAGTAAAATACATTCTCTATCATTCTTTACTTACTGAAACAAGACTATATATAGTCTTGTTTCAGTAAGAGAGGAAGGGAGAGGGGAAGAAAAATGGAAACATCAAGGATGAGAGAGAATTATTGATCAGCTGCCTTCTGCATGCCCCTTATTGGGGATCAAGTTCACAACCTGGGTATGTGCCCTTGACCCGAACTGAACCTGGGATCCCCCAATACACAGGCCGATGCTCTGTCCAGAGCCAAACCAGCTAGGGAGTTGTGAATTGTTTTCAATAACAATAATGTGCTATCTGTATGTCTCAGAAAATTCCAATTCACCCAAACAATTTACCTAAAAGCAGTAACTTAAAACAGCAGAGTGAGTCACAATTGCAAAATCCTTTACAGCATGACTCACTACTTAAAGACATAATGGTCAACATTGATTATGAGAAACAAGAAGAATATTTCTGGTTTGTTTATGTTCAACTGAAATCCAGTGTCATGTTTTCTTGGCAATGCAAAGAAAGTGATCCCAAGGTCAAGCAGAAGAATAATAAGGGGATACTGGCCAACATAATTTGGGAAAAGAATAATGGTAGTGGTTTACCTTCCAGATATTAAAATAGTAATTACAATTTTTGCACTGCATACGTATTTCATTATATATTTTTGTCTCTGTTGTTCTGTAAGTATGAAATATTTCATAATTAAGATAAAGAATACAATGTTACGATTAAAAGCACAAACAAATCAATGGTACAGAACAGGCAGATGAAGGTGTAAGTAAGAACTCAATATAGGATAAAGGTAATAAAATAATCATTAATAAAAGATAAGGTTATTCAATCCCTGTCACTAGGACCACTGTGTAAATATTTAAGAAAGCATATATATTACAAGAAAATATTTAAAAGACACATACAAACAAATAAACAACCCAAGTAATTCTTTTTCCCCTGTACCATAAATATCCAAGGTTCTACATCATTTACATGCCAATTTGCATACTGAGACAATGGGTCTACATCTGTGAGCCATCTTTATTTAACTTCTCTATATTTCAATGTATTAATATTAATATAGAAAGAGAGAAAGCAGAAGTAATGTTTGTAGGAAGTATTTATTTATTGGATACATCAGATTTTCTTCTGAGTGTACATCCACATGCACATGTACACACACACACACACACACACACACACACACACACTTGCTTACCGTAAGACTAGATACCACTCTACCCACATGTTAGAAATGAGGAAACTGAAGCACAGAAAACAGAGGCACATTGTTAAGGCCACACAGTATTTTGGACGTTACACAGCAGGAAGAGGTGATTTAAACCCAAGCAGTGTATTTCCACGATTTATAATCTTAGCCAACATGTTGGGTTTTCTGTGCTACCCCCGAATCAGGAGCTGAGCCATCATGGTGTATATGTCCAGGTTACCGTGTTTGTAAAGCAAACAGCACCATGTCTAACATGAACGCTCAACTAGTGCTCTCTTCACCTCTATCGTTCACCATTAGACGTAAAACCAGCCCCTGCTCTGTGTTCAGAGAGACTGTGAGCTAAGAGTACTCGGTACTCTAGACTGTCAGGCAAACATCTTAGCAGACATATTAAAGGTAAGAAAACGGATTTCTGTTTGCATTGGCAGTGAGGACCAGCTCTTTGCCTAGGATGCCCAAGTTTGCAACTGTTCTTATTATGAAGGCCAATAGCATCACTCACTTGCTAAATAAATGATTCCTGTTTGGAAAATACATTTCCTATAATCCCATATACTAAGTATACACACAGCACCTTGACTAAATTACTTTCCTCCAGATCCATATGTTGAAGCTCTACTCCCCTCCCCGCGATGTGATGGTATTAGAGATGGGCCCTTTGGGAGGGGCTTAGGTGTAGAGGTCATGAGGGTGGGGTCCTCATAACGGATCAAGTCCCTTATAAGATGAGGAAACAGCAGGAAGAGAGCCTCTGTCAGAACCTGACCATGCTGCCACCATGACCTTGGACTTCAAGCCTCCAGGATTAGGGAAAAACGTTTTCTGTTGTTTAAGCCCAGTCTTTGGTATATGTGATGGCAGCCTGTGCATCAGAATACTGCTCTATTGCATTAAAGAGTAAAAGGTTACAAGCTCATTAAATTATATGCATATAATGTCTAGCTTGCATTATTTAATAACAAATTTCTGTGTTAGACTTTAAATATCTTTATTATTTATATTTTACTAGAGTAAATGAAATTCGTGCACGGAGATGTGTGTCCCTCAGCCCAGCCTGCACTCTCTCCAATCTGGGAGCCCTCCTCTTGCTCTCTCCAGCTCCATGGCGGCTGCCATTTTTGTTGGGATTTATTTATCTTCTATCATTGAAACTTTGTAGCCTTGAGTGGAAGCCTGCGTGTGTGGAGAGCTTGGCTTCCTCCATTGCTGGGGAAACCCAAGCCTCCTGTTGGTTCCATGGCCACGGCCATCTTGGTTGGGTTAATTTGCATTTTTGCTCATGATTAGCTGGTGGGCATGGCTTGTGGGTGTAGTGGAGTGATGGTTAATTTGCGTATTACTCTTTTATTAGATAGGACTGAGGCCTGATGCATGACATTTGTGCAAGGGGCTTGGCCCTCGAGGCAACTGTGGCAGCCCTGGCTTCATCCTGAAGGTCATCCGGAGGGACATCTAGAAGGACATCCAATCTAATTAAAATATTACATTTTTATTATTATTACAGACTAGAGGCCTGGGGCATGAAAATTCTTGCTCCTGTGTTCGGGGTCCCTCAGCCTGGCCTGTGCCTTCTTGCAACCTGGGAGCCCTCAGGGGATGTCCAACTGACAGCTTAGGCCCACTCCCCTGTGGAATCCCACTTACCACCTGGGGCAGTTCCTGTGTTAAGTGTCTGCCCCCTTGTGTTCAGCAGGCATCAAAGCGACGGGTCGTTCTGCTTTTAGGGTTAATTTGCAAATTACCTTTTTATTATATAGAATAAGCCCCCGAATCCTTGGAAATGTTTATTGCTGCAGTTTAGAGGAAGGACAGGTTCTGTGTGACATGAATTAAAAGATGGACATCTACATCCTAAAGAAATACACTAAATTCTATAGGAAATATTCACCTGAACTTCCAGCTACACTGATGAGATGCTTGTATGCTTGTGTTGTGGCCATTTGGGTCTGTTGAAATGTAGTGGGTCCACTGCTGATTGCTAAGAGTATGACTGTAACTTCAGCTTGTTCAAGTCTCTGTGCGGTATCTATGCTTACATTCTTGACTCCAATGTTCAACATACGTCTTATTACATACCATGTATATTAAACAGACAATCATGTACACATGAGTACAGCCTCTTAGACAATGTAATGATCAAGAAAAAGTGTCAGTGTAATTATGAGAAGCAAACAGATGTATATAAGCTATTAAGTTCTGATGAGAAATTTCCTCTGGAAAAATAAAACTACAAGGTTTTACACATCAAAATTTATATTCTTTATAGGCATCCTAATGTATGTATAAATAGGTATTTCAAATACACGGATCCTTGGCTCCCTGGACATTCTAAAAATAGTTTTCACACTTTAAGAATCTTATTCACATTTAAAGAACAGAAAGAATTTTTCTCTTTCTTCTCTCATAAATATGAGAGTAATATTGTCCATCAATCTCTGAGACAATACAATCAGGGAGAATGTGCCTGAAGATGACTTTACTTCAGTCATTCTGCCACTTAGGCTATAACTTACGTAAGAAATTAGAGGAAATCTGTGTCCACAGAGCTGCCCCAGCTTCACTGATAATCTCAACAACGAGGCATTGTTTTCCTCAGGACCAGCATCCAAATCTCTAAAATGCCTTGAACTAGTAAAACATTTCTACTACTAACATCTGTACTCCCAAAACATTCACTGTGTATCACAACCCTTGGTGTTTCATTCATTTCATAGGTGTAGATGTGCTTTGCTGGGATACATGGATGTATATGGGGGAAAAATAACAAAATGTGTGCATAAAGTAAGATTTCGCTTCAACTCTGATACTAATATTAAAAGACAGGCTGAGTAGATGCCAAATAAATTCAATAAAGGAAGTGTATTATCTTATATTCAGTACTTACTGGAGCTCTTTTCCCCCAGTGGGACCTTAATGTTTTGTTTTGTTTTATCATCCTATCTAATAAAGAGGGAATATGCTAATTGAGCCTCATGCCACTACCAACAGTCAAAAAGTAGGGAATATGCTAAATGACCACCCCACCCTCAAAGATGGCAGCGCCCACAGCCACAAGATGGCTGCACCCAGTCTCATCAGCCCCCCAGGGCAGCAGGCATGCGGCAAGGCCAGGCCCACCTCCAGGCGGGCCCAGCCTCTCTGTGCACATGCCTCCAGAGTCTGCCAGTCCCTCAGCTTCCCAGCCATCCAGGGACGGCCTGAGGTGCAGGCAAGCCTTGGATGGAGGATGCCCAGCCACCCAGAGCCGGTCCAAGGCACAAGCAAGCCTTGGATGGTGGCTGTCCAGCCGCCCAGTGCCACCTGAAGCTCAGGTAACCAGGACCACCCGAGGCTTGCAATGCTGGCAGTGGCAGCAGCAGAGATGTGACAAGGCATCGCCTTCCCCTGATCGCTGTGTTGCCTCCTGCCCCTGAGGGCTCTGGACTGTGAGAGGGGGCATGCTGGGTTGAGAAACCCTCCTCCAGTGCATGGATTTTCATGTGCCAGGCCTCCAGTGAAATACAAAATGGACTATTTCCATACCATTTAACAAAATATAAGCAAATTATTCCACTAATTTATACATTTGTAATTCTGTCAGTACAAATGTACAGGTCAATCTGCTTACAGCTCAGATTTGGTGACTAATAGGGTAATTTTTTAAGAAGTTGGGCACTCCTTAGAAAATGCACTCCATAATGTATAAACATCATTATGACTGATAGAAAATTAGTTGCCATGGTAGCTTTTCAGAAAATATAATCTTTGTCTTCAATACATTTGCTCACTTGGGTGTTTTTTAAAATGTAGGTCATGGGAAATTGGAGATGGTGGACCTCATTATAAATCTGCTTGCTTTTATTTAAGATTTATTTGAGATAGAGAATTCACTCAGGTATGGTGGCTTTAAAAAAAACACAACTGAATCTCTTACAACCTCCATAAGTACCCTTTTCTGTTAAAACCTACACTGCAAAATGGACACATCGGACTCAGAATTCTACTAGATGGATTTATAACAAAGGTAATAAATGCTCATTCTAAATAGCGCTTGAAATGACATGGGCAATAAGCCATTAGATATGAGTTAGATAAGCTATGCTTTTCTCATTTCAACCTTCCCATCCAATTTGAATGTTGTATGCGCATAATATTTTTTATTTCCACACACCAGAGATTCAAGAGAGCAATAGCCATGTTTTTTATTCTTATTAAAACTCACATCTTTTGCATTGGTGATATAAGCAGTAGTGAGTACATATTAAAATATAGAAAAGGGCCCAGCCTATATGGCTCAGTGGTTGAGTATCAACTCATGAACCGGGAGGAGGTCAGGGTTCGATAACCAGTCATGGCATAACCCCTGGTTGCGGGCTCCATCCCAGTAGGGATAATTCAGGAGGCAGCCAATCAATGATTCTCTCTCATCATTAATGTTTCTATCTCTCCCTCTCCCTTCCTCTCTCTGAAATAAGTAAAAATATATTTAAAAACATATATATATGAGGGCTCTCAGTTTTTTAAAGTGGCAGTTATTTCACAACAATGGAATGTTTTTATTCTGTTTTTCTCTTCTACAGTTAACGCAGAAGAAGAAATTGAGATATTCAAAAATCTTTCGAACCACAAAACTGTTGCTATGTAGCATAAGATTTTACTCATTAAAAAAAAAAAGTTACTCAATAACAGTATACATAGGACAGGCACCACACTATGATGCAATCACTTCCTAGGTCATGAGTACACAGCTCACTGGATACCAAGAAGTTTTCAAAACCGAATAAAAGTGTAATTTTGATACAAATACTGAGAGCCTTAAAAAAATGACCTAAGAAAAGCATATGGCTGAATATTGGGTAGATGCTACCAGGGATGCCTCCCTGATGGAACTGGTATGTGACTTCATGTAGGCATGAGAGGTGTTACCTGAATTGAGACAGATGTATGGGCTGTAGGTGGGAGGAGGAGGAAGTCATTCCAGGAAAAAGGAATGGCCTGTGCCCTGTGCAAAGGCTAAGTGGTGAGAGATGCGTGAATAAAACAGCGTAATTCAGGGAGTGATGAGTCTACCTGGTAAAGTTTTTTTGTGGGGGAAATAAGGTCAGAGGTCAATACCCTGACAATGGTATTGAACCTCCTCACCCCCGCCAAAGTCCTGATTTGAAATGTCTTTATAAGTTTGGTGACCATTTTAATTGAACTCCAGGGTTTCTAAATGATATGTTTTAATCATAGACATGACCCCCTTCTTCTGTTTATTCGCCTCAAGCCTGGCCTAGCCTCTCAGTTGGTCAGAATGTTCTTAGATCGGGACTAGAAAGAAGTTTCTAGTCTTCTTCCCCAAATCTGTAAAGGCCCTCCTTCCCCCCCCGACAATGGGATGCTGTAGATAGATGGTGGCCGAGTGTGTGTGTGTGTGTGTGTGTGTGTGTGTGTGTGTGCGTAACACCTAATTGGGTTATTGCAGAAAATAACAGATTGGAAGCAATATTGCCAGGAAGCAATGCCAAAGCAATTAGGAACAGGAGAATTCTCCTTTTTCTAGACCCAGGGTTTGGAGAGGCATATGAGGGGGATGAAAGCAATGGGTAATTAGTGGCTTCCTCTGAGAATGTGGGATACTAATTTCCATAATGAAACCCAAGACTGAAACTGCTGACAGTAACTTGCATGTAGCCAGATCAGCTTTACATTTTTGATATTCAGAAAAGAAATTTGCTTTACTGAGCAAAGTTATTGTGCACAGAACGTTAGCGTTAATTTTAAAGGTGTTTAAATATTATTTATCACATTCCTTCCCCTAAGACATTTTTTTATGATTACCAACAATTCAAAGTTACATCATCTGATGCTCATTTTATTAACATGTTTGAAATTGGAAACGTGACAAGAATATGACAGTATTGTGTGTCATTGAAGGTATTGTTGAGTGTGTGAACTATTAAATTTTTCTGAATTTGAGGAATTTAGAATTTTAAAATTTGGTTACTCTCCACATAATTCTCCTAATTTCTTTGTATGCCAATTATTTTTGAGTCACAGGGGTTAATGTTTATAATCATCACTATTTAAACCATTTTCTGTGCTTGTTTAAAAATACAGAGAGTGTATGCTAACCAAATTTGTATAATATTTCATGTATTTCAAAAGTATATGAAATAAAATGTCTGCCATAAAACAAACATTTTTCTAGCCACAGATATTGCCAGCTAACCAACAGGGATTTCCCACTATGTTGGAACAAAAATAGTCCAGAGCTACACTTTCGAAGTCGAGCACCTGCTGTAAAATAACCATCTGTGATGAACGGTAATTTAATTATGGAGTCATTCCTTTTGTGTACACTGGAAGGATCTCACAGGTCTTCCCCAGTTGGTAGACAATCAACTTCTGGCATTTTGTTAAGGAAACTTGCATATTCTCTTAATAACACCTGCTCTCTCTATCTCACTGCAGACTTTGCGAAGAGCTTCTGGGATTTTACAGTGGCATTGATAGGCAAACACATTATTAAACTTGGACTCAAAAGCTGCAATAATTAATTATCTGCCTCCGAAAGCCAGCATCCTCACTTCGGAATAAGTTGGTGTTTACCTGTTAAAAACTCCTATGGTAACTTGACATTTAATGGGGATAATGCAGATGACCCAACGTTTGTGACCCATTTTAATAGTGGATAAAGATGATCTTCATCATGCATTCCACAACTGTTTATTGAGCTGAAAAATTAGATTGTGATAAAAATCAAAGGTGCCATAATTTTATCTTTACATTGATGATTACCTAATTGCTTTTTTTATTAAACATTTTTTTTAAATATCATATTCTCATATAAAAATATTCTTCAATAAATGGTTACTGGCTCAATCAATATGTTTCATCCTCACATTCGCCATCAGGTGGAACCAACTTTCTCCTGACCCACAGCACACACTTTGGTGATAAAGCTACTTAATTAGAAATAGAAGGGAACTCGCTTAGCCTGAGAAAGAAGATCTGGGAACTACCCACAGCTGTCATGATAGTCAATGAAGGAAGACCAAACCCTTCCTGCTGGCCTCAGGAACAAGAAACATACCCACTCTTGTCGCGTCTACTTAGCATTGTACTGAAGGTTCCAGCCATGGCAATGGCTAAGGTAAGAGAAACATTAAAATGCCCCCAGATTGTAAAGGAAGAAGTCAATTTTATTTTATTTGCAGGTGACCTGATCCTAGATGTAGAAAAATTCAAAGATACACACAAACACACACACACACACACACACACACACACACACACACACATCTAAAATAATAATGGGATCACACAATGTGGAGCATATAAGATATATTTACAAAAATAAACTTTGCTTCTATATAGTAGCAATGAACAATCTAAAAATCAAATAAGAAACAATGGCACTCACCATAAGAGCAAAACAATGAAATCCCTAGGAATTTGTTTAATAAAAGAAATTCAAGATTTGTACAACAAAAATCTCAAAACATACTGAGAGAATGAAGGATCTAAACAAGTGGAAAGACATCGCATGTTTCAAGACTTTACAGGGTTAAAGTGGCAATACTCCCAAAACTATGCATAGATTCAATGCAATCCCTTGGTAATCCCTGCTGGGATTTTGCAGAAATTGAGAAACAGATCCTTAAGTTCACATAGAAATTCAGGGACTAGCCAAAACGATTGTTAAAAAAAGAAAAAGAAAGAACTTGGAAGACTCACTCTTCCCAGCAGATACCACAAAGCTATAGTAATCAAGACAGTGTTGTATTGGCAAATGGTAGGCAGATAGATCATTAAGTGAAATTAGGAGTCCAGGCATATACCCAACATTTGTGATCAACTGATGTTGGCAGAGATACCAAGAAAACTCAATTTATCAACTGAATGGACAAATCACTTGAGTTGCTTCCATCTTTTGTCTATTGTGAATCATGTTGTTATGAACATGGGTGAGCAAACATGTTGAGAGCCTGCTGTCATTTTTGTGTGCATATTCTGAAGTGGGGATTTTTTTTTGTATCATCTAGTACTAATATGCTTAATTTTCTGAGGGACCACCATCTTGTTTTCCATGTTCTAATTCAGTCAGCAAGCTATAACAAATTACCATAAACTGGGTGGCTTACGTAAGAAACATGAATTTCTCACATTTTGGAGGCTAAGTCCAAGATCAAGGTGCTGGCCGATTTGGTGTCTGAAGATGACTCACTCCTGGTTCCTAGATGGCCATCTTTTCCCTGTGACCTCATGGACAGGAGAGACAAAGGAGCTCTCTGAGTCTTTTATGAGGCACTCGGCACATTCATGAGGGCTTCGCTCAACACTCACTGACCACATTCTATGTTAAAAATGATCTTTCAGTGTCAAAGTAGTGGAAACTGCTTCTCAAAACACATATTATCACCAATATCTGGCTGATGTGGCTCAGTGGTTGAGCTTCAACCTATGAATCAGGTCACAGTTCAATTCCTGGTCAGGGCACATACTCTGGTTGCGGGCTCAATCCCTAGGAGGGGACATGGAGGGGGCAGCCGATTAATGATTCTCTCTCATCATTGATGTTTCTCTCTCTCCCTCTTCTTTCCACTCTAGAATCAATAAAAATATATTTAAAAACAAACAAAGATGTTATTTATAAAAGCCCAAGAATTGAATTACGTTTCCCGTGTCCTAGTGGATCTTTCTGTCAAGAACACACTGCACATTGGACACTACTTTGAAACTCTCTTTCCAGTTGGGTTCACACTGAGACTTGTATGCTGCCCACTAAATGTACATGCATTTCCAAGCTAAATTTCAGATGACTTCCCCAATTTCTGGTCAATGGAAGCCAAGTTCAGAGCGTTGAATGCATGAGATATGAAGAATAAGCGTATGGCATCTCTCTGCCTCCATCTACAGCTCTAGGAGCTAACTCCATTCCCCTGTGTTCCCACTCCAAAGTGGAGTGCCCACCGTGGTTTCTGCTTCTTGGATAACCATGGCTTCTGACCTCTGGGGACATTCCCTCCTTAGTTTGTCTTTCCTGAAGAGGCCCAGCAGACGTCTCTTGCCCTCCCATCTAGGTGGGGAGGTGAATTACTATTCACCTTGGGCTTCTCGAACAACTAATTGCTCTCATTAAATTCCCTGTTTTCAATTCCCCCATTGATTTTTGTGTTCCCAGGAACTCAGACTGAAATTCTTTGGACAGGCCACTCTCAAACAATCCTCCTGAATTACAGATAAATGTTGCTATGCTAGACCCAGTGCCCCGAGTCTCGTCAAAGCTTTACTTATATCCACATTCTGTTGAACTGGCTGAACCCCACACACCGGGGGGCCAGTCACCACTTTGTTGGTGATTCACGGTTGGAGGGGTAGCTCTTTGATTCCACTTTTCAGATACACAGGAGGCGGCTAAGGGACTAAGTTCTCGCATCTGCTATTTCCAGGGGCGATCCCTGATTTTGTAAGCACTTCCACTGTTTCATAAAAATATAAAATAAAACACCAAAACAGCAACAACAGATGACAAACTAAGGTGGACTGTTTCCAGCACTAACCCCTAATTGGTAAAACCTGAGGTTAAAAATATAACATTAAGCCCAGTTGGCATGGTCACTGGTCGAGTGTCAACCTATGAACCAGGAGGTCAAGGTTCAATTCCCTGTCCAGGTACATGCCTGAGTTGTGGGCTAGATCCCCGGTATGGCAGCCAATCAATTATTCTCTCTCATTACTGATGTTTCTATCTCTCTCAACCTCTCCTTTCCTCTCTGAAATCAATAAAAGTATATTAAAAAAAAATAGCCAAAACCGGTTTGACTCAGTGGATAGAGCACTGGCCTGCAGACTGAAAGGTTCCAGGTTTGATTCCAGTCAAGGGCATGTACCTTGGTTGTGGGCACATCCCCAGTAGGAGGTGTGCAGGAGGCAGGTGACCGATGTTTCTCTCTCAGCGATGTTTCTAACTCTCTATCCCTCTTCCTTCCTCTCTGTAAAAAATCAATAAAAAAATATATGTATATATATGTATTTTTTTTAAATATATTTTATTGATTTTTTACAGAGATGAAGGGAGAGGGCTGGAAAGTCAGAAACATCGATGAGAGAGAGACATTGATCAGCTGCCTTCTGCACGCCCCACATTAGAGATGTGCCCGCAAACAAGATACATGCCCTTGACCGGAATCAAACCTGGGACCCTTCAGTCCTTAGGCCGATGCTCTATCCACTGAGCCAAACTGGTCTCGGCAATAAAATATATTTTTAAAAAGTATATTAAAAAATAAAAGTATAAAATTAAGCTGAGGTGAAGATATTACATTTTCAAACATTTTATATTTTTATATGATCTGCTTGAACTATAATTTATAAGAGAACCAGTGTTCAGACTTTATAAAATTCATGGAAAATATTTTCTTTACAAGATTAAATATTCTTTCCTTTTTGTAAAAAGTGTGTTTTAGCTACCAATAGCCCCTCAAGAGTTTCATAAAGCTTGGATTGATTAAACAAATAAAAACTAAACCCTTACTTGAAAGGCAATTTCAAGCGGTTATGTTGTCATGAATTTGAAATTATATTGCTAAAACAGTTCTTCTCAAGGGTATCCAATAACTTGAAATATCTCACAACATGAAAGGCTTAAAGTCAAAGTAATTTTTTCTACTGGAAAGCTTTTTTTACCTGTTGTGTGAGATCCTGGGATTAAAATGTTAATACACATTATTATATTCTCATTTGTGGTTTAATCCAGCAAACATTTCTTTTCATCACAGTAGTGTTACCAGCGGCACTGTGTGATCTGGAAAACAGCCATCCTGTTGATCTGAATTACTGATTTCTCTTAATGCTAATTAGGACTCTATTCCAGCATATTGCAAACACCACACGGTATATATTATTAATCAGGAATACTGAAGGGCAAGGTTACAATGTGTAAGAAATAAAAAGGAGACAAGGCAATTTTGTAAGAGACGGAATTAAGTCATATGATTTTTTAAAATATATATAAGTATAATTTATAGATGTACTTATTGGTATATCCCTATATCTCTCTACATGTATCTCTAGAGAGAGGGAGAGAGAAGGAGAGAGAGAGAGTTGGGGGAGATCAGATATTACCCATCTATCAATATAGAGATACTAGTGGCCTGGGCATGAAATTCATGCACATTAAAAGGGAATTAGAAAAGAAAATTTAATGCTAGAGGCCCATTGCAGGAAGATTTCTGCAAGAATAGGGCTTCCTGCAGAGGTCTCCAATGGCCCACCGGTTTCCCTCCCTGCCTGCTACTCTCCCTTATCTGCCTGCCCTGCCTGCTTCCCACCCCACCTGCTTCCCTTCCATCTCCGAAGACCAGTTTGCTTGCTTCTCCTCAGCTTCCCTCCCTTCTGCACTGCTTGGCTTTCTTCTACACTGTCTTCGGTCTTTGTTCTGCACCAGGATATGCAAATCAGCCACCATCTTGGTTGGGTTAATTTACATACTTGCTCCTGATTGGCCAATGGGAGTAGCAGAGGTATGGTCAATTTGCATATTTCTCTTTTATTAGATAGGATTGCTATTTGCCCTTTCTCTATAATAGAAGTGTCAGAGATGAAAGAAAATTAGCAAAAAGTATACAAAATCTCCTTCTTGTCAGAGTCTGGGGTGCGCTGCAGGACCTAGAGTCAAGTCCCAAACCACCACACACATGCAGTTTGAAAATACAGGAGAACCAGACCGGGCCGGCTCCACTCTGTCAAGCCCCTCCAGGTGGGAGGTGCAATGTCAGGCCTCCTGGCCCAGCACTGGGACAGGGGGCACAGCCTGAAGTGTCCCAGTCTAGGGGCAGAAGGTGCAGCCTGAGGCCCCATCAGGCCCCACAGGGCAGGGGGCGTGGCCTGAAGTCTCCTGGCCTGGTGCTGGGGCAGTTGGTGTGGCCCAGCTGCCAACCCTCCCTTCCCCCCTTAGCACTGAATGGGGATGCAGGCAGGCAGTATCAGGTCCTTAGCTGGGGATGCAGGCAGGAAGCTCCCCATTAGCCCTGGGGGCAGATGCCCCGCCCACAGACTGGTCATGACTGGTACACCCTAGCAAACAAATTAGCATATTACCTCTTTATATGTATAGAAGTTATCAACATATGTGAGTACCAGGCAGATATAAATACAGGTATAGAGATAAATATAGCTTTCTGGGAAGACAGTCCCTTTGAAATGTGTGTTTTCCTCTATATTTAATAAAGCAAAGCATATATTCGCTCCCTTGCAATCAGTCAGCTGGCATTTTCACAGGGATTGGTAAATTTTAATTACTCCGGCAATGAAGAGGATCTTAGAAGTGACTTCTAATGAGCTGGCGTCCTATGTGTTTGATGTCACCCTGGAGCTTGAAGGCACCTGCCATATGCTGCCATTAGTGATTCCACGTTGCCTTCTCTAGGCGACGTAAGCACTGATGAAGTTATACTGGTTTGAGCTACACACCCAACTGTCACTAAAACCTGCTTGGAAAGCGCCCCTCTTTTTCCTTCCTCAATTCATTTAAAGATACACTTCACCGCCCTCCAAAAAAAAAAAAAAGAAAAGAAAAAGATAAAAAGACTCAAAAAAATATTACTGACATGGGGATCAGAAAATGTGGCTATTGCAGCCTTTATACCCCTGGGGTTTGTGGTTTGAGAAATAACATCTAACCTGTTCACACTGCTTCTACCATTAGCTCTTTTTAGAGCACCTATTATGCATGTTTTAAAACTAGGCTCTATTTTTAAATTCTTCCATAAAAAGACACATAAGACTTGGTGGGTGCTGTGAGGAGCATTAAAATTTATTGTGTCTATGGCAGGGAGTACATAATATCATAACCAATTAAATCTATTAAATGTCTGCAATAAAGGTAGGTTTCTCTCTCATAAAGTATTATTGCTTAATAGTATTATATGATTTTATTGGCTTAATAATATTCTTCTCTATTTTATGTTACCATTGTCTCTGCGTATTAAAGACATAAAAACTTTGTCTCCAGTACATGGTGAAAGTTTAGCTTTCCGGTTTAATTTATAGTGTTTTCAGTTTATCAAAAGATGATTTTAAAATGTTTTCATTTCTACAAACCAAACGCATTAATATTTTCAAGAATGTTACCTTTCATATGATTCTTACAAAGCTGTCATCAAGAATAATTAATGTATTGTACTATTACCATACACGTATTTTCAAGTTTTTTTTTTAAATATATATTAACGAGTTTTAATACAGCCATGAGCTGGTGTGTCTCAATGGATGAGTGTCATCCTATGCACTGAGGGGTCACGGTTTGATTCTAGGTCAGGGCACACACTGGATTTGAGGGCTAGGTTACCAGTAGGGGCCATGCAGTAGGAAGCCTATGGGTATTTCTCTCTCACTGATGTTTCTCTCTCTTTCTCTCTCCCTCCTGTTCCTCTTTCTTCAAATCAATAAACCGTACTTTTAAACAGTTTTAATAAAGAAAGAATGAATACCAGTGCCTGCTTTTCAATTGGATATACTCTTACAAATCCTGGGTAAATGGTAGTCAGCTTAAAATTCTCAGAAAAAAACAGCACAATCACACACGTGTAGGTAGGAATCCTGACTGAACTGCCTGTTCTATTTGTGTCTCACTTTCATAATTACCGCTGGCTGTAGGTTTTGTTTTTTCATTTGTTGTTTCCTAAATTAGTTTTGGATTTAATAAGCCTTACGGGTGTAATTGGCAACTACATATTGTCACATCTGAGGTGTGCAGTGAAAATCAACAATACATCTCCCTGACTAACGTGTGGCTGATCTTGAAATAGTCACTTACCTTCTTTCTTCAAGGTTCACCCTTCCTTAAGATTAAGTGAAATATATTCATAGCCGTAGGCTAAGGCTAGATGTGCTGAGTCACTGCACCTCTGGTACTCAGTTGGGGACATGGCAATGAAGGTGTAGTACAACAAAGGAAACTGTGACTATTTTACTTCCCGGGGCCAATGACCACAGAGGTCAAATCAAATGTCCTTGAAGAAATCATGGAACCAACCCACATTTCCTTTATTTATTTATTTATTTATTTATTTATTTATTTATGTTTTAGGTTGTTTTTTTAATGATTATATTTTTATTGATTTCAGAGAAGAAGGGAGAGGGAGATAGAAACCTAAATGAGAAGAGGGATAGAAACATAAATGAGGAGAGGGAGTCATTGATCAGCTGCCTCCTGCTCGCCCCACACTGGGGATCAGAACCACAGGAATCTCAACCACTGAGCCACACCCACTAGGTCCACATTTCCTTTAGTGATCTTCTGTCACCGTTTAAAACTCTTCGTAATTCTTTTCTTTGAATTTTGGTTTTCTTAATGAAGTTAAGTGGGACAACAGAGTGTGAGAGAGAGCAGAGAGAAAGGCACAATATACATGTCACTGCGAGCTGCACCGTTGTCTAATTACATTACACCTCATGCACACTAAACACTCTTGTATTAGTAATTAAAACTGGTATGGATAAAAATAAAGGTGCGTGGTAAAATCCTGTTAATAATGAGGATTTTCACATTCTTTACTTAGAACTGCATTCATTAGCAAATACCACAGCGCGGCTAAGGTGAGAGAGACAGGAGGGAAAGAAAAGGAGACACTGTCTGGAGCGCCTTTAAGCTCATTCCCCTTCTCTGTGAGCGCGCCCCGGCCCTGCTGCTCTGCCTTTTCCCTTTGATCCTGGGCCCTGCAAACGGCGGGTCTAGCCCTGCATGGGGCCATGGTCACATGGCAGAAGGATGGGAGGAAGTCTAGAAAATACAGACGATTGGGGCCTTCCTGTGCCCAGAAACCTGGAGATCAGAATAGTTAAGAAACGGTGTTCACTTCCAAAGTAGGTTATTCAAAAGAGTTTGGTAAATTCATTCTCAGAGTCCTGAGAATTCACGTGACCCAGCTGGCATGGCTCAGGGGTTGAACATTAATCTATGAACCAGGAGATCATGGTTCAATTCCAGGTCTGGCACATGCCCTGGCTGCAGGCTTGATCCCCAGCGTGGGGCATTCAGGAGGCAGCTGATCAGTGATATTCTCTCTCTCTCTCTCTCTCTCTCTCTCTCTCTCTCTCTCTCTCTCTCTCTCTCTCTCAGTGGAACCAATGTTTATTGAGAGAAGCGGAGAAGCCAGTCCAGGGAATGGTGCTGGGCTTCCAGGAGGCGGCCCGTGTCCAGAGCTTCCTCTCCATGTTACTGTGGGGAGGAGTTCAGCAGCCAAGCGAATTAAAATCCATTGGTCCACATGTAGCGCCCCACATGCCATATGCCACGGAGGCGAGATGTCCCCGCCACAGGAACTTTAGGAACTCACTTTGTGCTGGGGAGAAGATGACTGATGTTTCTCTCTCTCCCTCTGCCTTCCACTCTGAAATCAATAATACACACACACACACACACACACACACACACACACACACAAGCATATATATATAAATTATTTTAAAAAAACCTCATACGTTCTTCACAAACTTCCTCCTTTAATTTTCTCTGCAAACCTAATAGACAATTTTCTACTCGGACGGATGGGGCAGTGGGCCCTCAGTAAGTGGGGTGCCTTCACAATGGTGCCACGCTGACATAGATCGCATTTCCTCTCGCCTAGGAAGGGGAAGACGAGGGCGGCGACTGGACACCCACAGGGGAGAGGGAGGCGTGAGGTGGTCTGACCTCCACACACTGCTTCCTGAGTGCCGTTCCGGGGCTGGGCTGGGCGATGGAGAACCTGGGTGGGTGCATCCCTCACACAAAACGCTGATGACATCCCTGGTCCCCATCCACATGCTTCATCCTGGCCAGGGCCGGCGTCATCATCCTAAACCAAGGGCCTTCCTTTGTCTTTTATCTGTTTCTTTAAAAAATAATCAGCCCAAACCGGTTTGACTCAGTGGATAGAACGTCGGCCTGCAGACTGAGAAGTCCCAGGTTCAATTCCCGTTAAGGGCATGTATCTTGGTTGGGGGCACATCCCCAGTAGGGGGCGTGCAGGAGGTGGCTAATCGATGTCTCTCTCTCATTGATGTTTCTAACTCTCTATCCCTCTCCCTTCCTCTCTGTAAAAAATCAATAAAATATATTTAAAAAATAATCAGCTTCCATACATACAAAAAAAAAAAAACAACCCAAAACCAAAACCAAAAACAAAACAAAACAAAACAGAAATTCACTGGTTATTTACTCTCACGTGCTATTGCCTAGGTGTCTCTACGCTTAAATAATCAAATTTGGCCCCAACTGCAAAGAGAAAACGAAATAAGAAATAAATAAAAAGGCAAACAAAACATCGGAAGAAATGAATATCTTACACGAGCGTTCATACATACACATGTGTATCGAGGGCAAACATTTCACATGGGCTGAAGAAGGCAGACTTTTTACCTTCTTCTTAGACGATCGAGTGGGTTAGATTATTCTTTTCGCCTGACATCACCAGAGACATTGCAATTCCCAAAGCTCTGACACCTGTGCTCTTTGCAAACCTTTGCCCAATGTTTTTATTAACTCAATTTAATGGAACCTTTTTGATGGTGACCTTAAGAATTTAATAACTCCTCAATACAAAGGCAATGCCAGCTGCAGGCTCCGTGGGGATTAGAGTGCGGTGGCTCAATATGTCTGCGGGACACATCAGAGATAAGAAGGAGGTGGGTGGACCCCGCACACAAATCCATCCCCTCCCAGCAGCCCACAAGGACCGCCACTGTGCATGATGGTCACTCCCATTCACAGGGAGAAAATCTCTGTGGTTGCTAGGGCGACACGCAGCTCACTTGCAGCTCCTTAATAATATTAATCTAACGCTGATCATGTCAGATAGGCCTCGATCTCCAAGGCCCGAGGTGTCTCTCTTCCTGACAGACACGCTGCGTATCTCGGAGATACAATCAATATGTTATTAGTCAACAACCTGACGCGCGACCATGAATTAATCCCTTTCTGTCAACCCAGCAGTTTCTAGTCCTCTGTAACCTCCTTCTGTCCGTACAGGCGGGACCCGGCTTAATCCAATTAAGGTGAAATTAACTTTTTTTTTTTCCCCTTCTGGTCCTCTCCATCTATGTTAATTCCAATCTCCCAGGACAGCCGCTCCAAGCAAATAATTTTATGCTTGACCTTTTATGTGCAAGATTAACGGGGGAGAGATCTATGCCTGGGAAGTCAATGAGCTGTCTCTGCCTGCGCACCCCCTCCTCTGAGCTTCCCCGGAGTGGCAGGAAAAATCCCACTGGGCAGGGAGGCCGGCTCAGTGACAGTGATGTATTTATTTGGGGTGCAGAAAGGACTCTGTCACTGTAGCGCTGTGTTCAGTGTAGGTGAGACTTTGGTCCTTGGAAAGGTGAGTGAAGAAGTGGGGCCAGGAGCTGGGGTCCGTTGTCCACGTGACAAGCAAAGGATGCCAACAGTCTGCACTATGCAAGGCTAACCAGTGAGGTTCCCGGAACGGAGGGGGTGCGGTGACATTACCCACTAAGAAGGGGACACGGATTGGGAAGTTTAGTTCTCTCTAGAGCAAAGCTTTCCCTCCATGGATTAGCTGAGAGCAGAGCGCCTTGCTTCTTCAGTTGCTCGGGTTCGGGCCTCTGTGGCTGGCTTGCTTTAAGATCGAAGGTCTGGTAATCCCCAGGCCAACACCAAACAGACTTGGTGCCCTGGGCAAAGCCTTTTCCATTTCCTATCTCTTCCTTCCTCTTTAGACTTCCTCTCCCTCTGTCCTTAGCCTGCACTGCTCCCCACCCACCCTCCTTTCAGGCATGTGGGGAAACCTTGCTTGCCTCTCCAAATCCTTCGGAGGAGAAGAAGATAAATGGCACGTCATTTCCATTTAGAGAAATCGAGTGTGAATTTAGAGAAATCGAGTGTCTCCCCGCGGCTCTCAGAGAATAGAAGTCTTTGACCCTGCTCCAGAGCAGTGAAATATTGATAAGGAACCAACGGAAATATTTCTACTTCAGCAAACTCCGGATATTGGTTTTGTTTACAAGAGATTGCAGCTAGGGACAGCCAGAAGAAGCAACGGTTCTACAGACAAAGAGTAAAAAAATGGCCAGTTAAAACCGAGGAAATCCTAACTTTTTTCAAATTTTTATCAGCTGGGGTATACCAATGTATATACATAACGCACACGTTTATTACGAAGTGTTTTTGATAAAATAGCAAACACCTACTTTGGCTGCCTATCCTATCTAATTAAAGAGTAATATGCAAATTGACCACACCTCTGCCACATCCACCAGCCATACCCACCAGCCAATCAGAATGAGTATGCAAATTAATCCAACCAAGATGGCTATGGCCACAGAGAGAGCAGGAGGGAAGCTTGGGTTGCCCCTGGCGATGGAGGAAGCCAAGAGCCTAGGCCTGTGCTTAAGGCAGCAAAGTGTGAATGGCTATGCAGCAGAAGCTTGGCTCTGCTCCAGGCTACAGTTTCAACTGTAGAAGATAAATAAATCCCAGATACCATGGCCTCCACTTGGGTAGTTGGGGGGCATGGTCAATCTGCAAACCACCACAGTCCCCAAGGGAACACCCACCTTGATCCAGGACACCCTTCAGGGTAAACCAGCTGGCCCCCACCTGTGTACCAGGCCTTTATCCTACCTAATAAAAGAGTAATATGCAGATTGACTATCACTCCAACCCACAAGATGATTGCCCCCTTGTAGTCAAAAGATCTTGCTCCCATGGCCACCACAAGATGGCCAGCAGGAGAGGGTAGTTGGCATGGACCAGGCCTCCAAGGGAGGGCAGGTGTGGGTGATCAGGCCAGCAGAGGAAGGCAGTTGGGAGGGACCAGGCCTACAAGGAAGGGCAGTTGTGGGTGATCAAGCCTGCAGGGGAGTGCAGTTAGGGGTGACCAGACTGGCAGAGGAGGGAAGTTGGGGGTGACCAGGCCTGCAGGGGAGGGCAGTTAGGGGCAATCAGGCTGGCAGGGAGCAGTTAGGCATCAATCAGGCTGGCAGGGGAGTGGTTAGGGGGTGATCAGGCTGGCAGGAAGCAGTTGGGGGCAATCAGGAAGGCAGGCAAGTGAGCAGTTGGCAGCCAGCAGTCCTGGATTGTGAGAGGATTGGGCCTGAATGGGTAGTCGGACATCCCTTAAGGGGTCCCAGATTGGAGAGGGATCACGCTGGGCTGAAGGACCCCTCCCCTGCCCCCCATGCATGAATTTCGTGCACCAGGCCTCTATTATTTTCATAAGAGACATTTTTTGTGTTTTTTTATTTTATTATATATACAATGCATTGGGATGTCCAAATATTGGACATTTCTCATCAGTTGTGGAATATTCTGTAACTTTTCCAGTAAAGATCTCCTCCCCATCCTCTTGCTCTTTCCTCCTAAAATTCCATGTGGATGTGTCTAGTATTTGCACTCTTGAGAGTTCATTGATTTTTTAGTTGTTTTTTTCCTATCGCATTTTCGCCTCTAGACATTCATTTGTGTGTTTTTAAACTCATCTTGGATAATACTCATGCCATTTTGTGTCTTATCTTCCGTCTGTACACTAACAGCTACATTGCTTCTTTAAAAGGAAATGCTGCTTGTCCTGTGTGGATAATCTGCAGCATGGTAAGTATCTGTGTGTTTGCTCGCTACAGCTTCTGCTGGCCGACATTCACTGTTCTTTGTGTCCGTGTGGGCCCTGGAATTTTACAGCTCAGGGGCTGTGGGCTTTATATTTTGATCCTGGGTTAAGAAATGATTCACATCTTAGGAACTATGTCTGTTCCTCCGGAAATAAATATGTGCTTCATCCCGTTTAGACCACATTCAGATGGGGGCCTCAGAGTGAGGAATTCTCGGCCAGGACATCTACCCTCGTCCGGGTGCCCGGCTGAGAGACTGGTTTGGCCGTTTCCTTCTGGTGGGCGGTACGTTTCTTCTTCACCCACACATGCACCATCAGGGTCTAGGAAAATGCACAGTGTTTTCCATTCAATCCCCCTCCACGCTCACTGAGCCCAGGACTTTGCCTTCTGTCCCTTGCTTCCCCTAAGAGCCCGCAGCAAATATAATCCGTGTCCACAAAGGACTCATCTCCAGGAATCTGCTGGAAACCCGGGCTTATCTCCAGAGGTTTCTGGAGCCCTGGGTGATCCCTGGCCAAACCCGGATAAGTGGTGCTGCCCGCTGATCAGTGTAGTCCTGTGCTAGGATTTGACACAGACCAGGAGGCAGTGGGCACCGGCTTATCAACGCTGTTTATAGAGAATAGACAGATTCACGGTTTGTCCCAGGTTCTGCTTTTTAGACTCGTTTTGGCTCCATTCACAGAGGAATAGAAAAGTCCCGCCCCCTTCAAGCAGGGGGAGGTGCCCTGTGATAGAGCGGCCTCACCCCATCCCAGTGAGCGGATCAACCACATGAAGACGGGTGAGGTGGGAAGCTAAGGATGGGCCGGAAGTCCATGGGTGTGAGCGGGGCCTGTCCCATGCCTGCCTGCCTCGCTCTACCCCTCCTGCCGTCTATACCTCACTCTGAGAATATAACCCCAGACCCTGGGAGGCCCTTCACGCCCAGACTCTGGGTGACGGCTGCAAAAGCTGCTGGCGGACTCCTGGGCACAGCCACCTTCAGGTCAGGCCGCTCTTGCTCTGTCCCTGGTCTCCCGCCCTGTCTGTCTTTAGCCGATTAGAGGTTATCTTCTTGCCAGACCAGCTTTCACCTAAAATATGTTACGGAGTGGTTTCAGGGGCTTCTAGTGGGAGGTCGCTTAGGATGCCTGACATGTCCTGCAGCCTGGGGAGAAAGTGGGTGAACAGGGAAAGAGAAGAGAAAACCTGCCACTAATGTCCACAGCTTCATTTTCCCATCGGAACATTAAGAACCGTTTTAACTGACATCATGGTGAAAGGCTCATCTTGCACGCCACCACTACTGTCATTGCCATATACTCACATGCACACACATGTGCTCACATATACATGTGCTTATATATATATCCACATGCACACATGTGCACATGTGTACACAGATGTACACAGATGTATACAAAGACACAAACATGCACAGGTGCACACGTAAATAATATATACACATACACACACTACTATTTAGCATTATGCACGTGAGAATATGACTTACATACAGAGTAAAGTAATAACCCTTAAATGTTGGAGAATTTCCAAAGTCTCCTTCTCAACGTTGTTACTGTGGCCAGACCGCCATGAAAAATGCTTTACTCTGGCCTTTGCCCTTAGATATCATCCCATATAATACAACACGTTCGTTCTCAGAGAGGAAGCAAATGCGTAATTGTCATCCTAAAGTGAGTGAACGGACACATCATCCTTCCTCTCTTTACTGCTCATGGCCATAATGAGAAAGGCAGAGTGGAGCGACGGTGCCTTGGGGAGGGGGGTTGAGGGCCTGGGGAGCAGAGCTGAGTGCCGGCTCAGAGGGGGAAGCAGGAGAACCGGGGGCCACAGGCAAAGCCCCTCGCACATGCTCAGTTCTGGCCCCTGATGGAGCCTGGTAGCCGGACCCAGCGCCAGGCTGGCTGGCTGGTGAGAAGCAGGGAGCGGGCTGGCTGCTGGCAGGGCCCTGCCTGCCGGCCTTCCCTTTAATTGGCAGCCGCCGGTCCAAGTGGCGGGTGGCCCAGCTCGGAGCTGCCCGGAGAAGCAGGCCTTCACACAGAGGCCGAGCTGCCTGCCTGAGCTTCGGAAGTTTTCCGGGGTTTCATTTGTGGAAAAGCTAGCAGTGAACCTTTCACCTGAAACAAAGATGAAAGGCGCTCACCTAGAGAAAGCGTCCAGGGACCCAGACAAGGAGACAGCTGGAGACGGGCTATTTAAAAATCTGGACCGCTGCTTCGGGTAACTTAAAAGAAGGATGGAAACGTGCGTGCAGGGCCCCGAGAGGGTGGAAGTGGGCACACGGCTGGGACTGCCAGCCGCCGGCGAAGAGGCAATTTCTTCCTTAAGAGGCACACTGCTGAGAGCTTACACAATAAATAAAACAAAACACTTATTAGCATGACGATGCTTCAAGAACGCTATTAAAATAGGAGGTTTCTTGCGGGGTGTCTGTTAAAATAGGAGGTATGCCCGAAATATTTTTAGGGTTGAGCCAAACCACATAATATTTTCATTTAAAACAGAAAATAACTAACACTTTATATTTCCAGTTTAAGTTTATTGAATGAGCAAGGCATGTTATCCATCAGTGGAGATGCACAAATCACAGCTATTTCTAGACTATTCTTATCATCTCATTAAACCTATTTCAGCAGCTATAACAAAGACAGGAGCTCAGCTAGGGTGTTGACATTAAGGCAAAACAATTTTTGCAGCCTTTTATTCAATAGATGAATGTGAATTGACATAAAGCTCTCTTTCATAAAATAAGAATTAGGTATTTCTCTTTTTTATGTTACTGTTAGGTTTGTTTTCTTAAAACAAACCGAGGAATGTTCCCAGAAATTCTGTTTTCAAACGTCATCCTCAAAGGTAAATCTGGCCGAAACTGGTTTGGCTCAGTGGATAGAGCGTCGGCCTGCGGATTGAAAGGTACCAGATTTGATTCCGGTCAAGGGCATGAATCTTGGTTGCGGGCACATGCCCAGTACGGGGCGTGCAGGAGGCGGCTGATCAATATCTCTCTCTCATCGATGTTTCTAATTCTCTATTCTTCTCCCTTTCTCTTTGTAAAAAATCAATAAAATATATATTTTTTAAAAAGGTAAATCTGTTTGCCAGCAAAGATTGCCCCCTTTCCTGCATGCGTGTTGTATTTCCATACTTCCTGGGAATCACCAAGAAAGCCATGTGGCGAATGTCACAATACACCAATCACTCTATTCTTTGTGCAGTAAACACAGAGGTGAAGGTTCACATTTAAAAAGAAAAGAACTGCAAACAATGTGACAGCATAAACGGGGTGGGGCGAAAGGAGGTTTACAACTGTTCGCATGGAAAATAATAAGTAAGTACTAAGTCACAAGAATACACTGTGTTTCTTGTTCTCGCATTTATAAATCTGCTCTCACCCCACTCTGTACTCATGGTGCATAAAGCAGTATAAGACCTAACTCCACCTCTGCTCAAAAGTTTAAACTAGAGTGAACCGTGAGGAGTCAGCGACGGGGCCAGTTGTCTTACTTCAACCAATCCCTCTCTTTAGTTTATAACATTGGTTTAGATGGCTTTACAAAATTTTATCAATGTACTTCCCAGCATGCCTCCAGATGGACTGAAATACAGTGGTACCTCGAGATACGAGTTTAATTTGTTCCGTAACCTTGAGGCGTGGGAAACTATGAGACGCTCGAGTCGCGATAAACTGGTGGGTCGTGTGCAGCCTGCCAATCCACGCGATTACGTACTACCTCTGACCTACTAATAATTAAGTAAGGAAAAACCTTTATGATGGACACGGGTAAAGCTTTGAGGTATCCAACTTGAATTGTCCTTTTAGTTTGGCCACACGTTCAATGCCACTCCTTTCCAAGCACCTGCACCTGTTTCTGCTGCCACCGCGCCAACAGGCTCAGAGGCACCGGAGGTTCCGTGGTAGCTGGGGACTCGGCCCATGATTCCACAGGAACCCATAGCTGTGCCATGTGCCAGCCTCCTTGCATCAAGAAGTCATCATGAGCCGAAACCTGTTTGGCTCAGTGGATAGAGCGTCAGCCTGCGAACTGAAAAGTCCTAGGTTCGATTCCGGTAGAGGGCATGTACCTTGGTTGTGGGCACATCCCAGTCGAGGGTGTGCAGGAGGCAGCTAATTGATGTTTCTAACTCTATCCCTCTCCCTTCCTCTCTGTAAAAAATCAATAACATATATTTTAAAAAAAGAAGAAGTCACCATGAGGTCCAAGATCAGCATATTGTACCATCCAGGCCAGAAAATCACCTACATCTTCCATTCCACATTAATGTGCCAGATCCTTCCCGGAGCACTTTCAGTTGGTGTGGTGAATTAGCAGAGGGAAGGCGGAAAGACCTGCATGCTGGGGAGTGTATGATACAAGATATGTACCAATCAGGCCCTTTTGTTGGATGCACGCGTGGGTTTCTGAATTAGCCATTAGTATGACAACGATTGCCACAGATTGCACTGTTCTGAGCAAATTACCAGTCCCTTTACAGCAGCAGAAATGAAGTGTGAAGCCGACAAACCTATTTTTCAAATGAATTTGCAGAGCCTTCAGCCGAAAGTAAGTCAGAGGTAGGAGGAGTATGGTGCACACAAGAGAGAAATAGATTTTCTGCTTTGACTGCTTACAAGAACTGGAGATGATCTATGAACTGATAACAACAGTATCTCTTACTTTCAGGGAAAATGTCTTTATGTTTCATTTAAGGGTTATCGGAATACACGGACTATTTGAATAGTATTCAAGAATCCACTTGTAAAAATACTGGTAATATTTCCTCCATCCTACCTCCATCCAAATAATTCATGCTGCAATCCTGAGGGTTGTAGCTACATTTTTAGTTTTAATGACAGCCATCATTTCATCCTTCCTTCTCAACATACCCATTTCTCCTATAGGACTTCGCATTTTTATTTTTCTGATTTTCATCTGTCTTCATGCTTATTGTGCTGCATATGCATTTAGCTCTTTGTAATGATAACATTCATAATATCTTTTTTTTTTCCCCTCATGGTCTTGAATACAGAATAAATCTAAGCCTCTCAACAAAGACGGGTCTTGCTACTTCATTGAACACAGATGATTTGGTGACCTGAGGCATAGCAGAACACTTCAAAATATATTGAAAGCGACGCTTTGTGAAATGTGGATAACGATGATTAATGATTTGCAGGAAATTAGGATAAGACACCTTTACACGTGACACCTGACCTTCTCACACGTTTTCGAAATGAGGCGCCATCGCTTTCCCATCACGAGTGTCTCCCTAAAGCACGGTCTTCTTATTTTGGAATGGGAGGCCCTTAGTCTTCACAGATCTGAAGAGTGTACACTGATGAAAAATCTCCCCTTTCGGAGCCCCCACTCCCACTTAGAGGGGAGCAGCGTGTTAGAGGAGGAGTGATGTAATCGATTCCAGCACCGGCTCCACTCTGTAATGTCAGCAGCCCACCGCGCCTCCGCCCAAGCGCATCTTAATCATTGCACTCCAACACAATGTGTTGACTTTCCCGCCCCCGAAGCGTTCTTGGCTTCCCTCCACTTTTTTAAATGGCGCTGGTTTTTTCTGCTATTCTCTCGGGTAAAATCCTGTAGTTAATATGCAGAACATATCAGTTTGGTAATCACTGCTTTTGAAAGGTTGCTGCTACAGAGCTCCCTGAGGACGCCACAGATCCTGAGTCAGGAGGCACTGCCGTGCCCATCTAATTATCCCTTGCCCTCAGCCTGGCATCAATGACAAAAACTGTATACCTACTACGTATCCAACCACCCCTGGGGTGCACAACAAGTGTCTTTTGTTTAAGCTACGACAGTGGCACACGCATACATAATTATACACATATGTACACCTGGGTATGCTTTGCATACACACATGCTGATCTATGATGCTTAAGACATTCATACTGCATTAAGTTCTGGGACCTTGTCTGGCTCCCCAGGTTGCTGAGATGCTGCTGTGTTTCATTAGGCAGCCCTTCTGGGGCGACCTATCCTGTTTCCTCTGAAGGGCTACAAGCCTCACGGCTCGGTCATCAGTTTAAGACACTTCATATTAAAAGCACTATCAGAGGGAAGCGCAACTTGCCAAGCATCCTGTGTGTCCTATTTAAGTCATAAATGAGTTTTCTTTTTATTTTTTATGTTATTATTTTTTAAAATATATTTTATTGATTCTTTACAGAGAGGAAGGGAGAGGGATAGAGAGTTAGCAACATGATGAGAGAGAAACATGGATCACAGCTGCCTCCTGCACACCCCCCACTGGAGATATGCCCGCAATCAAGGTACATGTCCTTGACCCGAATCGAACCTGGGACCCTTCAGTCTGCAGGCTGACGCTGTATCCACTGAGCCAAACCAGTTTCGGCTAGTTTCCTTTTTAAAGGAACATTACAACAGGAGGGGAAAGGTAGGTATTCACTGAGAGGGGAGTCTCTAAACTCTTAGGACTTTACAGTTCCGTCTGCTTATACAAAAGTCCATGAGTGTTATAGAAGCATAGCTACCTTGTAGAAAGTGCTTCACAAAGACTATTTGGGGTTTAAAGACTATGAAATAATAATAATAATAATAATAATAATAAATGCAGACATTTTAAGTGGTTAATAAGTTGAACCAAAATTTATGTGTGTTACATCTGAAAGGAAGAAACAAAATAAAAAGAGGGTTTCTACGTCAGGATAAATTTGTAACCTTCTGTCTTAAGAAGACCTGAATTCCGTACTTTGGATTATTTAACATGCTGTTTATCCCCATTTTTTGCTATTCTGCATTATGATGACTTATTGTATTTCATAGGCATAGACAAATGTGTTTTACACATTTTCTTATACAAGCCGATGGCATTCTCACACTATATTTAATAGTTTTCAGAAAATACAAACCTAAATAAATGAGCACCATGATAAACCCTAAGTACTTTCTACAGAAGAAAATCACACTTGAAAAGCAAAAAAAGACAGATGATTAGTTAGGAAAGGCCAAGAGGTTAACTCAGTTCATGACTGAACTGGGGCAAGGAGCCAGCCATCACACTGTAATTAAAGAACACCAACCCTTCCTTCCTCGGGCAGGGAGAGATCACACCCATCACACTTGGCACTAATGGCCTCCATGCTCTCAAAGCGCATCCATCTTCCGAATGAACAGAGCAGTGCATTTTTAAGTAAATAAATATTGAGGGGCAAGTTGAGGTTCTTTTTCTTTTTTGTTGTTGTTCAACATTCAGCTTATTATTTAACAAATACAACCTGCATTCTTTTTAACATCCGAATGGAATTCTTGTGTCATTAAAGGTATATGTTAATGGTATTCCAAATGACAACGTAGAAATTTCCTTTGGGTATCATAAGACATTCAATGATGTTGAATTATATGAGTTATTTTGCTCGGTATTGATGTCTATTGGAAAATGAATTCACTTAAGATTCAGAACTTGATAACCCTAACATAGATTTCAGGGGAAAAAAAAAGTCTAGACAGTGGCTCTATCAGCTTAGAGTTTGTCTTTTTCATCCTTTTCCATCATAAAGGGTAAAACAATCTCCATGTATGTCATTTTGAAATGATAAAACAAATTAGTGGAATGACTTTGGAGAAATGGATGTAGCATCATCTTACTTTTTATTCTCTCTTAGAAATATAGCAGAAAAATTCCAAATCTTTGCTTGGATATGTTAATTTTTTCATTTAAAAATCAGTATAGATCTTTGCACAAATAAAAAAGGTGAATTCCATATTCATGGATATGTTTGCATACATTCATAGACACGGTCACACATTCATGTATCACGGTTTCAAGCAACCATGAGCAGTTCTCTGGGAAGCCCATATGGGAAGGTCACGGGAGGTGCCCTGGGCCTTGCAGACATCCCAGAAGGACCTGCATGCTTCCTGCCACCCAGGAATGGATTCTTCACAGGCTGAGCAGAAGAGGCTGCATCAGGCTGCCAGCCTTGCAGGGGCCCACTCTAAATGGAGCCTGTGCTCTTGGTCCCCAGAAACTGGGTGTAAACAAACCTGGGTGGTTTATGATGCTAATTTGCGGTCTGATTGTTATGCAGCGGTAAGCCATCACCAGAAGGAATGTTCTAACAGTGAGAGCAAAGGGAGTAAGTCAATTCAGAAGGCACATGCACACTCCTGAGGAAAATGGTGAACAACTCCATCATTTAGTTACTATTAAAAATGGGCTATGGATATTTTTAAGTGTTTGTTATTATGGAAGTTATAGGCCTTTAAAAAAAGTGAAACTAAGGCTTAGCGATGGTCTTATATCGAGTCTGTGCTACAGAGAGAACTGATCGATGCCTGCCATTAAGTAACAGAGAACCACCGACGCCAACATTTGTCTTCGTCACCAGGGAAGAAGGATAGAAGCTTAACGCATGGACTACAGTGAGCCATAACTCTTTTTAAGAAAGCGCTCTCTGAAGGCACTGACAAAGAGGAAACCACGGGAAGGCACTCGTGGGTAAAGTGGGATATATTGTCCACGAGGAGGCTGGTCCTGGTTGGTTTCACATTTTCAATGACTCCCCATAAAGCACTTTGACTCATCGCGAAACTGATTGCTTCGGTCACCACAGTACCCGCACTGTCCCTCCCAGGCCGGGGGGTTGTCTTTCTCAGCCTTATTGGAGGCGGAAATGGATGATTCCATGAAGCTCCCATTATTATCCTATTCGTCTTTTCTGTTCGAAACCCAACACTGACATAAACGGCGAGCGGGACTTTGTATTGCGCCCTGCATGTTGTCCTATTTCCTTCCCCACCTCTGCTGCACAGCTGTCTCTCAAAGGAGGGAAGGCCCTTTGCCTCCCCATCGCCCTACAGTGCCTATCAAAGTGGCCTGTGTGATTAGAACCAGCATGCCTACTGGCCGGCCCCCATTAAGATGATCCCTTAGTGTGGGCAGAAATCACTTCTGCTTTCTTCTCTGTGTATGTTGTCAATCGTAAGCAAACTAGAGTATCTTCTCCACATTATTTTCCTCAAACAAGAACAAGCAGGCCCTGTTGTGTTAAGTAAGCGCCATCCAGGAGATTTGATTGGCTGAAATTATAAATATTTTCAAATAATGTGTTATGTTAGCTGGTTTGCTGAAGAAAAAAAAAAAGCAATGTTTGTGGAATAGTTATATGATGTGGGAGTTAACTATCAAAATACCAAACAGAATAGCCCATATCAAGTCTATGGCGGAAAACTGGATCTTTCTGTTGATGTTGCTATAACCTGACCTCAGTAAATGGTAGAGATTCTAATCTCAGGATTAATGTAAGAATATAGTTTCTTTCTATAGAAATGGCATGGTTGTTATGAAATGCACTGCCAGATTGCTATCACGCTGCCCCAATACAAACAATGGTCATGACAGGTGATCAATGGAAAGAGGACTGAAGTTGAAGTCAGGAAATCCGAGTCCCCCTCCTACTGTACTGACAGTTATTAGTGTAACTTTGATATTAACTCTTTGGGTCTCAGTTTACTCTTCTATGAAATGGCAGTTATAATGACACTTCTCTCTGTTCTCCTCGTAGGATTCTTGTGAATTTTAAATCAAATAATATATACAAAAACATTTAGAATAATAAATGGTAGATAACCAAAAAATCAATGAGTCTTGAGTTATGAATATTTCTATTTATTCTTAGCACATATAAATACAGTGGTACCTCGAGATACGAGTGCCGTAACATACGAGATTTTTGAGATACAAGCCTTTGAGCGACCGATTTTTGCTTAGAAATACGAGCAACATTTGAGATAGGAGTCATCGCGTGGATTGGCCGGCTGCACACGACCCACCAGTTTACCGCGACTCGAGCATCTTATAGTTTCCCACGCCTCAAGGTGCCTCAAGGTTATGGAACGAATTAAACTCGTATCTCGAGGTACCACTGTACTGGAAGTGGGTATCCCTGTTGTTATGCTACAAGTAAAGGCTGATACTTCCCCAACCCCTATCTCTATCCTGAGTTCTACACCTACTAGTATATACTGTCCAACTATAAACATGTTTTAAAAACAGATTTATTGATTTTGGAGAGGAAGGGAGAGACAAAAACATCAATGATGAGAGAGGGTCATTGATCAGCGGCTTCTTACATGCCCCACACTGGGGATCAAGCCAGCAACCTGGGCATGTGCCCTGATTTGAACCATAACCTCCTCATTCATAGGCCGATGCTCAACCATTGAGCCATGCTGGCTGAGGTACATCTTTACCTTACTGTCCCACAAGCATTTCAGACTCAATTCACCTGAGCTGAACTCACCTCCTGGTACCTTCTTTCTGCTGCACCTGGACTCAGTCCCCGAATCCGATCACCTGCATTTGCAGTCTGACCTCTAACTGGTGCCCCATTACTCATTTATTTGAGCCAGATAATCACCCTTGATTCTTCCCTTCCATACCTCTCACATCTCTATTCTATCACAGTTTCCTTAAGTCAATTTGCTGTAATGATTGCAATACTCCCTTTGAAATGACTTTGTCTATCTCCTTTAACACTTTCTATACATTGCAATCAGAGTCATCTTTCTTAACTTTACATCTAATCCTATATATTCCTGATCCACTTAAGACTTCCTAAGATCTTTACGATGAATTACAGATGGTCCAGCAGGATATAAAGGAGATATTCGTGATGTTGAAGCTTCCCAATTGTCACAGCTTTGCTGTATACTAATCACACAAATATTGGAGGTGCCTAGAAATAGATTAGTCTTCGGGGCCTATTGTCCATGTTTGACTGTGAAATATTTTTTTGCCATGTTTCTCACTCCTCCCCCAACCCAATCTTTGAAGATTTCATTAAGACTCAGCACAGATACTACCTTTTTTTTTTTGGAAAACAAATGCTTGCTCTGTCCACTTACTTCTATTCCACTAACATGTGCTTGATTTCATGTCATTTCTACAGTTTCCCAAAGCACTTCTTCTAACTCTTCTTCTTTATATTGCCAGCATTGACCTCCAGCATTAATCTATGAGGTATTGATTTCTAGAGATTTACCTTATTTATATTTGCATGTATTATTGATTACATTTAGTAAATATATAAGTTAAGGTCCCAAAGGGTGATGCAGCAAAGATCTGAATTTCGGTCACACCTATAAATTAACTCAAGGGTCGAGCAATCAGAGTACAATGCTCATTTTAACACAAAGTATGTTATAAGCCTATTTTGTTGAATTAAACTATTTATGCATGGAAACTGAGAAGAGATTCTCCAGTATAGAGGCAAATTAAAGAGCAACTTTTGAAATTCTGTCTGCAGATAATAATTCGGTGCATAAATGGAAGAATCAATCTAACAATAACCCAACCCTATCTTCGAACTTTATCTCCACTTATATGTTTACAGGTAACTCCTACTTTGCATGAACATAGAAATAGTCTCCACTTTCTCTCAAAACAAACATATTCATTTTTAATTTCTCCCAACTCAGGAAATGGCGCCATGGTTCATTTAATAGCTCAAAAAAAATGCAAACAATTTTATCAGCAACTTGTTTTCCTTTCACCTCCCCACCCCTACATAATTTCTATAAATAATTATAGGTCATGATCAGTATAATTTACCATGTTGTGGTTGGAGATAGACACAAAGATAAAATAACACTTGTAATATCAAGCTTCCGGGTGCCGTTAGTATCATAAGGACTAAACCAGAGGAAGGGGTCACGTGCTCCGGAAACACAGAGGAAATAAAAAATTGGCAGGATCAGACCCATATGTAAATTGCTTTAGAAGGAATACAAGCAAGAGAATGTTAAAATAACGAGAACGAGAGTAAAATAAACTAAGGAAGAAGGTCCTTTGCAATAGGTTTGATTTCATATCAATTTGGGAATTAGTCAATGCTAAAAAGCCACGTAACAGTGAAATAGGATACCACTGTAGTTTTTAAAAAAAAATGTTTTTATTAATTTCAGAGAGGATGGGAACGGGAGAAACATCAATAGAGAGAATCATTGATTGGCTGCCTCCTACACTGGGATCGAGCCAGCACCCTGGGCATGTGCCCTGACTAGGAATTGAACAGTGACTGTCCAGTTCATGGTGGTTGCTCAATCACTGAGCCATGCTAGTGAGCCCGGATACCAGTGTTTTTGATGGTCTAGATCAGGAAGATCAAAATCCTGAGCTGGACAACTCAAGCATTCTGATCATTGGAACAACCTAGGATGAACAGAATGTGCTGGTTCTGAGGCTTTTGGGGGTCTGAGGGATAACTAATGGAGCAGCAAGTAAAGAGGTTGGTAGAAGATGTTATGAAATAAAATGCTCAATTAACAGTGATGCTTTAGCCCCAAGTTTTTCAAGGTAATGTCTGACCGATTGTATGGCCATCACACAGAAGCAGCACGGAGCTTGTCAATTCACGGACCTTGCGTGTATGTACTTACAAGGTCTGATATGGGTGATGTTTGAGCTGCAGTGGATACACTATAAAGACTTAAGAGGGCAGGTATTCCAACAGCGCTAATCTCATACAGTGGGCTATCCTATTCAGGAAGGATTATCATATTATGGGAAAAGTAAGATTCCAATTTCTCAGAATATGAGCCCAAAGAAAATATTAACTGTTCATTCAATTTGACAAAACAGACATCCACTTTTTTTTTTAAGAAAAATTTCAATTTTGGCAGAAAGCTTCCCAACTTCTTCCAGCGCCTTGGATCCTGCGTGCTAAATATTTTATGATGTATCCCAGCAATACATTCTTGCCAATTAACTGAGATCACGGGTTGACAGGGTGTCAGCCGGTACACAGTTCTTCGGATACATATTTGATAGCAGAAGGCCAGCAGTTTCTATAATATGGAGTTATTTGGGTCTGCGAACGTTTACACTGGCAGTTTGCAGAAATGATATCATGGGTAACGGAACAGATTTTCCCCATACCATCTGTTATTATTCGGAGACTCTCTTTTCACAAATGACAAACTAATTGATAACAGCGTCGATGCTAAGATGGCCGAAAGACAGTTCTCCTCTGAGCGTGATGATTTAGCTGTTTTCTCCCCAATGCATTTCTGATTACCTCGGCTATAGAATAAGAAGACGCAGCGTGCCTGATTCCCATTTCTTCCCCGAGCCTCATTTACCACTTGTCTTCTCTTCGCAAAAGGATATCGCCAACCAATCAACCTAATGGCTCACCGAGGAAATCTGCATCGTGGCAACAGAACCCAATGTCTTTCGTTCCAATGGCACAGTAAGCAAGGTAATTGTCACAAAACATACCGAAAGCAAGGAAAGCGCACAACAAATATTATTGGAGAAGACCCTGATTATCTCGCCGGGTTGCTGCCAAATTGATTTTTTTTTTTTTGCTGTTTAATATTATTCCTCTGTCACTGTGACTCCTTTCATCACGACCAGCCTGAGGAGCTGGGCAGCTGACTTGATTTCACCACTAAGCCAACCAGGCCACAGGGGGATGGCTCATTTGGGAGCCGGGGTATCATGTCACTTCAACATCCCCGCCTGTGCAGAGTTCTGCTCCGAATGCTGAGGGAGAGCTAACACCGGAGACAGGGTGGTAGGTGTTCAGGGAGTGGCTTCTCAGGGGGTATATTTTAACTCTGTGTTTTATGTGGTGAGGCATCCATGTCAATATAACCGGGATTCTGTAATAGGATGCCCCTGCGGACGAATCTTGTTTCTCTCGCTTTTTTGAATCTTGCTGTCTTTGTCTGTAAAATGGAGATACTGGTGGTCACTTCCACATTCAGAGAGATACTTGCCAATGAACCGCGACTAGGATGAAGTGAAACATATGTGGAGGGCATTTCTTGCTAAAAGGATGGCCCCAGCAGCATCGCGGCCAGCAACCTGCTTCCTGGAGTCACACAGACACACACATTCTGCCAGGAGTCGGGTGCTTTGGCCCAATCAGTGGGTCCCGCTCATCGCGTTTCCTCCTGTGAGAAGTAGTAGGGAGGGAATTACCTAAAGAAGATGCACTGGGAGGGAGAGAAATGGAAGACAGAGAAGGAGACAGGAGTATATCTAACTCATCTACCTCAGTTGCCTGCAGAAGGGGGATATTATGAATGATGTCTTTAACTGGTTTGCCTAGAGAAGGGTCAGTGTACAAAAGTAACATGGAGAAAAGGATTGAGAAAGTATGTCTGGTGGCATGTCATGTAGGATATTGTGCAGTTGAAGCTGTCTTCTCTGGGCAGCAGGGATTCATGGTGCCTACTGCAGTGAGTAATATTATGCAAAAACTACCATATTTTTTAGTGTATAAGACCACTGTGTATATAAGACGACCCCCAACTTTTCCAGTTAAAATATAGAGTTTGGGATATACTCGCCCTGTGCCCTATAAGATGACACCTGGCTATAAGACGACCCCCGACTTTTGAGCAGATTTTCCTGGGTTAAAAAGTCGTCTTATACGCCGGAAAATACGGTAAGATGAGCGGCCAATTTGATTTCATCTCCCCCACCTTAGAGGATGTGCAACTCTGTAGACCTCCATCAAGGTCAAATGATGTTGAACACAGAGAAGCATAAATTAAACATATGGAGAGTAAGTCCTAGGACCGCCTTAGACAGTACAGCTTTGTGGTCTCGTGATATATCCCTCTTAGAAGAATACAGCCTTCAGCAGAGTTAGACCCTTTCCGCATAGGAAACTTGTTTACTTCTCCCTGTCCCTGTTTTATCTTATCCGAACATATAAAGCTGCAACTTGGAAGTCATTAGGAATAGAGATTGTGTCCTGCACTTGAATATCCTTCATGTGAATTGCCCTCCAGAGGAGGAACTTAATGATCACAGTAACAGACTGATCTCCACATCCCCGAAGCTCCCGCCTGAAGGTCGTCCTGCCAGCAGCCACTGGAGGCAGAGGCGCAGGCTCTGTCTGCTCAGGTGAGCTCCTCGGGGGACGGCTCCCCACGTCCATCTGACCCGGGTCTCCTTTCCTCTCTGGCTTTATTGGGAATTTAGTGCTGCTGCAGACACCAGCACAGGGAGGTTTGGAGATAAACAACCTCTGCTTCCAGGAGGAATCACACCGAGTTTACAGCGCTGAGCTAGAAACTGCCTTTCTGATCTTAACCTAGCGAGGAGCGGGGCCGTGTGACTGCCCTCACCCCAGCCAGCCCTGCTCCCTCTGCAGGGAGTGGAGGAGGAGCCCAGGCCCGCCGAGCGGAGGCAGCCTGTGTGGGAAGTGAACTGCTCCTCCCAGCTCCATGGAACATGCAGTTTCCATACTCAGACACAGCACACTCTCTTCTCGTTGTTAAAGAACTCTTAGTTGCCAGCCACCTAGTCTTAAAAATCTTTCTAGTAATAATGTGTTTATTAACCCAACATCTAGCTCAGTTAAGTAGGAGGACTAGTCCCTTCGTGAAGAGGTTAAGAAGAAATGTGGGCCCACGGGGAAAAAAAGAACAGCGAACAAAATTCATCAGGAGAAACAAATTTTACCGGAAAGCTTAGGACACGACCCCAAGGCAGGCTGTGCAATGGCCTAAGGACAGGTTAGTTCGCTTCCGCAGGACAAGGAGCTTTGGTCAAATACTCACTTCATTTATACAACGAATTCCCTTGGAAAATCATTCAAAGAATCCCCCCATAAAATAGGATGGCCAGTCAGGACCTGAATGAGTTCCTCACTGCTTTGTAATCATCTCCTAAATCAGTGGTTGGCAAACCGCAGCTCAAGAGCCACATGCGGTTCTTTGGCCCCTTGAGTGTGGCTCTTCCACAAAAAACCACGGCCTGGGCGAATCTATGTTGAAGAAGTGGCATTAGAAGAAGTTTAAGTTTAAAAAATTTGTCTCTCCAAAGAAATTTCAATCATTGTCCTGTTGATATTTGGCTCCGGTGACTAATGAGTTTGCCGACCCCTGGCCTAAATGATCACGGAAGGCCGCCATCCATCCTCTTAGCTCAGTGCCTTGGAGGAAACAGTTTGCCTTTCCCAGTGCGTGGTCAGTAAGAAGAGCCAGCTGCGGGTGTTGGATAAGATGAGCTGGACAGAGGCATCAGGCAGAGTGTAACTGAAAGGGAAGTAATGGAAGCAGAACAAAAACCACGGTGAGGCTCTTCATCACTTCCGCCAGGAGCTGAGTCTCACCTTCCCCTGTTCCTAGAACTTCCACATAGAAGGCTTCGCCCAGCCTCTCAGGCTCTCAGAGGAGACAGCTGGGGTGTCAGGATGCTGACCCGAGGGTAGAGCGCTGTGACGTTTTCTGGCTCTTCAGGCTCTGTCAAGCACAGTGATTGTATTTGCTGCGGATCTCTCACCCCCTCATCACGCATGCAGTGGCCATCTCTAAAGCACGCAGGACTGGGGTAGAAGGGGTGGGCTTGCGTGCTTCCTTTAGGACACAGACACATGGCTGAGATGTTCAAACTGAGGTAATCCGCACAGATAATTTTAGGTTTTAACTTTCTCTTAAGCTAGCATGAAAAGTGTAGATGGGGTTTTCTACATAGATTGCAAATGCTCAAAACATCAATTTAAAGGCTCTAGTTGGATAAGCATACTTTATTTGAGGGCTGAAAACTTTCTAATACCATTTTGAAATAATGCATATTTTCTGTATCTGAATCTGTGAGAATTATTTTTACAGTGAAGTCAGAAATGGAGAATTGTTAAGCACTTCCAAATGAAATTCCTCAAGCTTTCAATGCAAAAGCTGTTGTTCTGAAATAGCTGGAGAACAGTGTTTCCGAAATTTTGATGAACCGATTACAAAAAGCACATTTAATAAATTGTATTCAGGTATTTTAATAGTAACTATATGTTTTGATGGCATGTACATTGGGCATATAAAATACTAGGGGCCCAGTGCACAAGTTTGTGCACCTTGAAAGGAACTGTGGGAAGTGAGGCTTTGGTGGGCACAGGGGTGGGTCCTGGCCCCTTCTGCCACAGCCCCAGATCTTGTCTGCCAGCAGCCTCACTCCTGCTGCCGCCGCTCTCACACACTGATGGTGCTGGCCCTGCTCACACCCGCTGATGATGCCAAGCGATTAGGGCTGGTACCAGCAGCAGGTATAAGCGGGGCCAGTGCTGTCAGTGGGTGGGAGTGGTGGCTGCTGCCCAGATGACCCCTCAGGAGCAGGGGGAGGTGGAGAAGCTTTCAGGGGTGATCAGGGCCAGCAGTTGCAGCTCACACCCACTGGTGGCACCAAGTAATAGTGGTGGCACTGTGTGCCGGCAGTGGGTGTAAGCAGCAGCTCTGGTGTAGGCAGTGGGTATGAGTGGGGCCAGCACTGGCAGCAGAGGTTTGCCCTATGACAGCGACTGAGCCCTGCCTTGGTCTGGCACCCCTGCTCACCTTCTCCACCATCCCACTGCAGATAACACCCGCCATGTTCTGTGTTCACCCCCTGGTGGTCAATGCATGTCATAGCAACTGGTTGTTCAGTTGTTCTGCAGTTAGGTCTATTTGCATATTAGCCTTTTAAGATGAAGGCAATGGCATTGTATATAGAGCTTCCATTCATGACAAGAAACAGAGAATTTATGAAGCAAACAGCCTATGACTGACCATTTAGTAATGTTATTGTACACACATTAGTTCCCAAATATAATGAAAACAATAAAAAAGATACTACCACACACCTAGTAAATGGTAGGAAAAAAAGTTGCACCAAAGGCTGGTGAGGAAGAAGGGCAATAGGAACTCTCACTAATTCACCACAGAAATTCAATTTCGCACACCCACTTTGGAAGACAGTTTAGCAATTTCTTATAAATCTTAAACATAATCTGAACATAGAATCCAAGAACTGTGCTCCTAGGTATTTACCCAAGATATCTAGAAACGTATATCCCTACAAAAATCTGCACATGAAAGTTATAGCAGCTTTACTTGTTATTGACCCCAAACTGGAAGCAACCAAGATGTCCTACAGAGATGAAACTGGAAGCTGTGGTGCACGCATACAATGGAATAGCAAGCAATAAGAAATGAGTATTCAAGCCACAGAAAAAATGCCTGGGTAAATGTTAAGTGCATATCGTTAAGTGAAAGAAGCCATGTTAAAAGGCTACATACTACATGATTCAATTTGTATGACTTTCTGGGAAACACGAGGCAATGGAGTTAATGACCAGGTCACAGTTGCCATAGCTGAAGCACAGATTTTTAATGTGATGAAACCAATCCGTATGACACTGTAATGGTTCATTCATGGTACTCTACATGTCAAAACTTTTAAATTTTACTTCAAAGAAAGTGAACCTTAATAAATGCAAATTTTAAAAAAATCACTTAAAAGGTCGAAGACTCCCAGAGTAGAATGCAGATTGCAGTAGAAGGATATAAATATATAACAAATACAAGTAAGAACCGAATTTAAGGGGGTAGTAACTCTGGAAACGAGTAGAGACTGTGAGACTAAAAATGTTGTACCTGTATTTAAACATTATATTTGTTGAAGTTATCCTACTCTGGCGATATAGGCTAACAATTTTGAAATTATTATACATATGTACTAGAATTAAGCAAATGAAATAAAGGGATGGCAGCTATCAGAAGCCAGGTTTCTCACTACTGAAGTGGGAAGTTGGCTACAAGCAAGGTGAGAAAACTAGAATGAGCCCCATGTTAATGCATTAGAGTTGATGAGAGTGTGAATTCATAGTTAGCTTAATGCAGATACAGACAAATGTATATAGAAATATTTACAGATATATTTATATACATGGGTAAGTATACACATAGACTTTCATGCTTTTTCAGTTAAAAGGATCTAAAAATAAGACACTTCAGCCTCAGCCAGTTTGGCTAAGTGGATAGAGCATTGACCTGCAGACTGAAGGGTCCCAGATTTGATTCGGGTCAAGGGCACATGCCCAGGTTGCGGGCTTGATCCCCATGTAGGAGGTGTGCACGAGGCAACCAATCAATGATTCTCTCTCATCGTTGATGTTTCTGTCTCTCCCTCATCTTTCCTCTCTGAAATTAATAAAAATATATTTATAAAAAAAAGACTCTCCAGTAGCAAACAATCCAATACACAAACATACATAAACAAATAAAGTAAAAGTGATAATGAATGTCAGTATGTTAATTGGACATAAGAGACAAGAAGAGCCACCAATGGCAAAGGTGGAGAAGTTTATGCACTAAATAAAAAAAGTAGTATTGGAATGTGACCAACATATAAAACAAATATCCATGATTCTTCCTGATATAAATAAATGATCAGTTAAAAAATAAGTGGCTAACAGACAAATCTCTGTGCAGAAGCATTCAACATCATTTATGTAGACTCTGTACCCTCCAGGAAGTGAAGAATAAGTCTTCAGCCATAGTCACTTCCTTCCAAATACAGAGTAAAGAAAGGAGGAAAAGTAGAGTATACAAACAGAGGAGAAATCTGCAAACTCTACCTTAACCACGCGATCCAAGACAATATCAACATAAATTACGTGCATGCTTGTACTCTTGATAAGATACGGTCTTCTTCCCCAACATCCACAACTCCAATCAAACCAAGAGAAAACCATCAAACAATTACCAATTGATGGGGATTCTATAAAATACCCGACTAGATTCCAAAATCATCAAAATCATCAAAAAAATAAATAAATAAAAGTCTGAGAAAATGCCAGAGCCAAGAGGAACCTAAGGAAACTTAACAACTAAATCTAATATGATATCTTGGAAAGAATCATGGACAAGAAAATGACATTAGGTGAAAACTGAGGGCATTTGAATAAAGTTAAGTTAATGATACTGTATTATTATTAATTCATTAGTTGTCACAAATTACCATGCTAGTGTAAGATGCTGATATAGGAAAAGCGGGATGTGGGGTTTATTTCATTAGGATCTAAAGGGACTTTGGGGGATAATGATGTTCTCTATCTTGATGATGACAGTGGAAGGACCACTGATTACATCTGTTAAAACTCATTAGTGAATTGTGTATGTAAATGCACCTCAATGAAGTTGCTCAAGAAAAACTTTACAAAATAGAACAGATTTTAAGGCCAGGAAGTGATAATAATCATTAGCTACCCATTAAGCAATCTGGTAAGTTCTGAGTTAAATGCCATACAATTGACCAAAAATATTCCTGCTCATAAGTGCTGCTAAAACTCTTTCCCATGACTGTTGCTTGTGAACTGGATATAATTTAAGACTAGATGAAAGCCTATGGGATAAGGGATCCTCTACTATCCATTTGCTATGTCTATTGTTCATCAATCTCTCTCTCATTTCCAGGAATTAGTCTTCCCACATGATCAGATATCTAGTATTTTCTAGTTCCCTATGTCCAGGGATTGGCCAAAGTAGATTTATAGTTGTAAACACAGTTTATTTTTATATTATTAATTACTGTAAACCTACTGTTATTACTGTAAACCTATTTATGCCCAGCCCTATATTCTGATTTTTAAAAACATGTAAAGGCTTTTAACCAATGATCAAAATTAACTGCCTCAGCTTACCATATTTTCAGCAAAAAGATAAGTGACTTAAAGTTAAACATGCATTGGGTGTTTGTATATATATATTTGTACTTTGATGGTGCTCCGGGACAGCTGGTAATAGTATGTCACCTTCAGAAAAAGATGAGGTCAAAAAATCTCACTGCTAGTTGGGGCATATTCACATAGTGTGCAGAGAGGAATTACTATTTTAAGTTAATGTTTGCATTTTTATATAATGAACTGTGTGGAAAATAAATGATATATGTCTTTTACTTAGCTCCAAAAATTAATGTAAATTATTTTTCACCATACATACATGAGAATGAATCCATTTACACTATATTAACATGTTTTTCAATAAAAAAGTGCTCTTTCTATGTATTGCATAGAAATATTCTTCAAGTAATCTGTCCAGTTAAATATGTTCCCATGAGCTTAAGTAAAAATGTCTAGTTCATATTCATGAGAAATTAATCTCCTTAATAGGGTTAACTGGTTGTAATAGATGACTGCAATTCAAAAAAGCACAGTGCTGTATTTATATTTTTATATGTGTGTAGGTTCTGCGGGAAGTAATCATATCAATAACCTCGAGCAACTTCTTTAACAGGGTAACACATAAATTCTTTTACTCATGCACCTTCCCATGAAGGAAAAGTGCTCTATTAGCAGCTATAATTCTGTTTATGTATCTTAAATATTGTAACAAAATAACACGGCTACTAATACTAGTAACAATTTTTGTAAAGTGTTTTAAACCTGCCTTCCTAATTGAGACATTATGGTTAATCTATACCAGTAATTATCGTACAGAGAAATTGTATATAAACATGTTGAACACTAGAACATGACATGAAATAATAATATGAGTCATGATGATGAAGCATGAGGTAGCTCATCTGTATTCAGCAAAGTTTAAAAGCAATTTGTCATAATAACAGTAAAAAGACTTCTTTTAAGATACCCTAAAATACCTTCTAAAAAGAGTCTCATGTTAGTAGCAAACTGATTATTTAAAGTTATGCAAGTGAACTAATTACGGAAGAGAATACCAGGACGTGGTGTCAGAGAGAGTGACTAGAGACATATGCCTTCTGCTGCCCAAAGACAACTGGCTAAAACTCAAAGGACTAATTAAAATGTCAGCCCCAAAGGAAGAGGGGACTACCGTGACACAACAGTCAACCCCAGCAAGACCCTTCCCGACCAGACCTGGGAATACACACAAAAAGAGGGCTCTGGGCCTCGTCTTTCTGTACTTAACTAAGAACAGTGTCCCTGAGAGAAATGCATTGACTCTACCTGCCCCAACATCTTCCCACGTCAATTCTCTTAGGATGCTAACGTGCCAGAGCAAAATCAGAACCTCACACCCATGTGCCTGTGCTTGAGTTAATGCCAATGATTATACCAGCAGTGAAAACGCTAACTGGTGTACTTTGTGGAAGCTTTCCTATCGAACTTGCTCATTGAAACAATATTCCCCAATCTGATTTGAAACTGAAATGGGGCAGATGGTCAACACATAACTAATGTGATGCCAACAGGCTACCTATTTGAGAAAATGTTTTATTTCCAAATACCGTCAGTCAAATTAAATATTTCTGAGACAAGAATTCTGTGTATACTTGTAATGCACAGAATGGCATAAAAATGGCCATAATGACCATGTCTTTGCATTTTATATAGCTTTCTAGTGCACATAAATCAAAAGGTGAGTGCAATTCTAAAAAAGAATAGGCGCTCCACAAATTGTTTAAAAAGATTTTGCATAAAAAACGTATGTGTGCTAACATTTCTGGAACTACCAATCCACTAAAAAGGTGAACATTGTGCATTTTAATCCACTGTTTTAAAATGCAATAAGATGACTGGAGATTTGGGACCAAAAGAAAAAAAAGAAAAGAATATGATTAAAACCTTTAGAGGTTTTTGCTATAATCAGTGATCATGTACCTGGTTGATTCAAGGTTATTTTCAATCAAAATATTATGTGATACAAAAACACACAGCTTTCTGATTTCATGTCTCTCTGTTGAAGACTGTGTCTCTTCTTTCCTAAGGGTATCAAATGTTTGTAAAATAAGCTGGTGAAGAAAGAATATAGATATGCCCTGGATAAATATACGATATACATAATGCTGACAAGGTTCAGCATATGCAATAAGAGAAAGCAAATTGTCATATATCATGAAATCTGCAGTCTCTACTTAAAACATATTTGATATGTTGCTAATAAAAGAAAAAATTTTTGTAATTATAGTTGTAAATTGTCACAGGTTTCTAAGATGCATCATGATTTATGACATTTTAAAATGTAAAAAAGAAAACATGCATCTTAGAAATCACCAATACAGTTTTTCTATTACAAATAAAGACGCATGCAGGTCACCGGCACATGAGCCCCAAATATCTAAGTAGCATATTTGTTTTTCTTTCCTTTTTTATTTTCTCTTAACACAAATGCACTGAGTTGATGCCAAAGTCCCTAAGTGCTGTGGACTGAATAGTGTCCCCCAAAGATTTCAAAGTTCAAAGCTCCCAGTATCTGTGAGTGCGACCTGGTGTTAAAATTGGTCTTTGCAGATGATCAAGGGAAGGTGAGCTCAGTAGGATGGGCCATGATCCAATATAACTGTGTCCTTCTAAGAAGGGGGATTTGGACAGTGACACACGCACACAGACAGAATGCCATGTGGACGTGAAGGCGGAGATCGGCGTGATGTATCTGCGTGTCAAGCAATGCCAAAGATTGCTGGCAAACTACCGAAGCCAGATATGGAACATACCCTTCTAGGCATGGAACACATTCTTCCACTAAGTTCTCAGAAGGAACCAAGCCTGCAGGCACTCGGATTTCGAACTTCTATCATCCCGAACTGTAAGCTTTTCGGTGGTTGTCTAACGATCCAGGCTGAGATGCTTTGTTCTGGCAGTCCTGAAAATCAACACAGTAAGATAAATTAATAATACTTCAGTAAAACATTGTTGATCTTCTTGTTCAACAATCACAGTAACAACAATCACAACCTTTTTCTTATTACTCTTTGGTTAAGCAAATAATTCAATCAGAAACCCGATATTCCCAGTGTTTTTATATACGGCCTACTATTGACTTTTACTCACTGTTTGCAGTAAACTTACATCTTTAAAAATTATGAAGAAAGCATTGGAGAAAGGAATGAAATAGCTGCTACTATTAAGCTAGGCAAATAACCCAAATCTAAAATCATAAACTTCCTCGAAGTGACTAACACTTGTCTTAGTGAAAACTTCTAGAGATGCCTCAGGCTGCACAGCTGACCATTGTTACTTCTTTGAATACATATGTCTCTCTCTGTGCACCTGTGCCCGGATGAGTGTGACTGTGTGTGTGTGTGTGTGTGTGTGTGTGTGTGTGTATTGAAGAGGGCAAGGAGGGCCCACACTTCCTTCTCCCATCGCGTCTTGGTGCTTCAGTTTGGTTTTGGTGTCTTATCCAGGGCCTACTTTTCAGGTCTGCATTATAGTGAACGGTAAACAAAATCTCCACATTGATTATATTAGTCAGTATTAGATGCCTTCTGCTTCTTTTTTTAAAAGATATATTTTATTGATTTTTCACAGAGAGGAAGGGAGAGGGATAGAAAGTTAGAAACATCGATGAGAGAGACATCCATCAGCCGCCTCCTGCACGCCCCCTACTGGGGATGTGCCCGCAACCAAGGTACATGCCCCTGACCGGAATGGAACCTGGGACCCTTCAGTCCACAGGACGACGCTCTATCCACTGAGCCACACCGGTCTCGGCGCCTTCTGCTTCTTAAAAGAACAGCTGCGACTTAGCCCTAGTTTTTACCTGTTTATATGTAGAGGACAAGGGGGAGGACTTCCCCTCTACCCTCTTAGGTTCTGAAGGGGAAGAAAAATAATGTTCCTTCTACCCTTCCTGGTTTGGGCTGAGACCCCTCTACTGAAAGGTAGGGTAGCAGGAGAAAAACAAACAGAAGTGTATTCACATGGAGACACTGTGTGCCTATGGGGGACGCAGGGAAAAATAAGTGACTCAAAGCAATGGCTTAGCATGCCAGCTTTCTGCAGGGCCAGTAAAGAACAGGACAGAGGGAAGCAGTTTTCGGCGTGCAAGGACTGAGATAAAGGCCAGTAAGTAAGGCCTTTTTTTAATAAATTGGCTTTAGAGAGGGAGGGAAGGAGGGAAGAAGGGAGAAAGGAAGGAAAGGGGGGGGAGAAAAAGGGAGGGTGAGATTGAGGAAGAGAGGGATGAAGAGAGAGAGGGAGGGAGGGGAGAGAGAGAGAAACATGGATGTGCTTTCCGCTTTTTTATGC
>JAAGEH010000188.1:858233-904525 GCA_011751065.1 Lasiurus cinereus | reverse complement strand
AGAAAGAGGTTGGGGTGCAATGAGAAAGAGGTTGGGGTGCAACTAGAAAGAGGTTGGGGTGCAGTTAGAAAGAGGTTGGGGGAGGGCCTAGGCCCCCACCCGATGCTGTGGGAGCCAGAGGCGGGGTCTCAGGCCACCAGCGCGCTGCCCGTCCCCACCCGGGACAGTTCTGTGCGGGGAGAGGGGAGAGGGGAGAGGGGCCTGTGGCTGCAGCGGGTCTGACTCTGGGCCAGCCCAGCCTGGGGCCCCCTCTTCGGGGGAACGGGGCCACTGCCCCAGCTCCAGCTCCAAAACGCCCAGACGCTGCTGGCTCAGGGAGAGAGGGGAGCTGTCCAAACAGAGCCCCCCAAAGCCCGCTTCTAGGGCGCTGTCTGTATGGGGATCCGAATTTGGGCAAGTTCCAGCCTCAGGATGCCGTTAGCAAAAAGGTGGGGGTTTGCGGGGAGCCATGGGGGTGAAGCCGGTGATAGACCACAGAGAGGAACGAGCTAGCTTTGCAGAGAGAACCAGGGAGAGAGACAGCAACGTCGCAGCCACTGTGTCCAGTGCCAACGTGGACCTGGGAGTGCCCCGGCGAAGGCCCCGAAGACGAATTCACGTGCAAGACCCACCGCGCAGCGGGCCATGGATGGAGCCGGACAGTTGGAGGCGGTGGTCCGAGCAGAAGCGACAGCTGGACCCTCCATTCCAACAACTGCACAGGCTGTTGCTGCTCCCGTGATGAAGCCCTCAGCAGCGGGTCTCAGCCTGTGGGTCGCGACCTGTTTTCTGAGGGTCTCAGGCGCTACAGCGGTGACCCACAGGTTGACAACCACCAGCAGCGTCGCCTAAGACCATCAGAAAACACAGATACTTACATGACGATTCACCACCACACGAGGAACTGTATTAAATGGTCGCAGCGTTAGAAATGGTGAGAACCGCTGGCTCAGAGAAAGGAGGCCTGGACGAGGCAGAGGCTCAGCTGTACCACCGTCCTCCTGTGGTCAGTGTGTGTGCACGCGTGGGCAGCCCTCAGAGGCTTTGCACGGTGGGTACACAGAGGTCCGTCAAGCAATGCATCCACATCCACACATAACCGACAGCCACCCCACGGAGAAGGGGTCGTTGCCAAAGACGGAGGCCTTCGTTGCCAGCGTTCTTCTGAGACCCGGACATTCCCCCCGGCCACTGGACTCCCAGTCCCGGGATGACGGCACTGTCCCCCTGAAATACCAGGGCTTTCACTCCGAATCATTTCTGCACCCGGCTTTCCCTCCCTGCACCCTGGAGGTAGCGGCGTTGGTCCAACATGCGTTAAAGGCTCATCTGCAAAAGGTGTGAAATGTTGGCTTCCCGAGTGGTCAAAGCACACTCGGCCCATTTGAGGGTGAAGAGAGAGCAACACGTTATGTTACGCATTATTGCCTCATGTCAACATAACAGGTTCTGTCTGAGCACTCCTGATGAGGGAGCGTGTCTCCTTTCATAAAACATGTAATTTCAGCCCTGGCTGGTGTGTCTTGAGTGGTGGGGTGTCATCCTGTGCATGCAGGAGGCAGCTGATCCGTGTTTCACTTTTCACACCGATCTCTCTCTCTCTCTCTCTCTCTCTCTCTCTCTCTCTCTCAAAAACCAACAATAAAAATAATTTTAAAAATAATGGTTTCAGTATTTCATTACAACACCTGAAAATGTTTGTAGCTATCACATAACATAACCTTAAGTATGGCAAGTCGGTAGAAACTAATTTGGAAAAGAATTTAAAAAGCACAACTGGACACTTGGTGTTTGTATTCAGTATCTCAGACCTTGAGGACATTTTCTGAGAGCAGGGGACAGTGATTGCATATGGAAACTATAATTTGTAGCCTTAAGAGAAAGTGGGAGTATTTTAAAAAAATCAAATCTTTGGGGGATCTTTTATTTTTTAATATTTTTGAAGTTCTTTCTCCAGGCACCAATACCAAAGGATAAAGAGGCACAGTTCAAATGACAGCCACTTCACAGAGCTGTGTAAAACTCGTGAAATAAGAATTTCAAAAGAGAAAAACTCAAGTGATCCCATAAGCATATACCAGTGGGGTTCTGTTGTTATTGTTTCTGTTTCTTCAAGTGAGAAGTTTCAGAACTTCTGAATGGAAGTGGAGTGCCAGTTTAGTTATAATAAAAATTAAATGGGATTCGAATTTTAAGTACAGTCTCTAAGGCTATAAAACAAATGTATGTGTTATGAAAGTAGGAGTTAGTAGTAGCTATTTATTTCATTCAAAATTCAAACACTTTTTTGGCCCCTGTATGTCTTTTTATCTTACTAACCTGGGATGAATAAGCTAGGTGAGGGTTTTTTGGTTACATATATATTTTTCATATACAATTTTTGATAACTTTTTACTAAGTAACATCATATGTATCTCATAAAAACATATAAACTTTTGATTAAATGTTAAATCACTTTTTTTCTAGAAATTAATGAAAGCATTAAGACTCTTATTCCCAGGATTGTAGGAAAACAGAAAATTTAGCCTCACCACATTTAAAGGGGACATAATTTGGTTAATTCATTTTATAAAAGTGAAAATGTCTTTCAGTATTGTCATTTTCAAGTTGAATTTTTATTTCCATTGTGAATTTTCACTTATTAAATACCCTTACCTCTCAGACTGTTTGGTTTTCTGACAAACATGCCTTTATGAATTAATTATCATTTGGAAGTCTCAAATGAATAAAAAGGGAGATAATTATTCCATTTTCCACTGTAACCTATTAATGTATTTATAGCAAATGCCTAGTAGATTTCAATTTAAACTAATCCTAACTATTGATAAAAAGATGTGTTCAGTTCCTTGTAATGTTGGCTTAGTTTGATGTCAAAAGTACAAAGACAGCGAATTCTCAAGCCTTAACATACCAGAAAGGGATAAACAGCCTTTGAAATAGTTTTCAGAAGCCAGAAGGACACCTCCATAACCTTGCACTACATACTTGACTTGCATAGCAAACACTGAGTAGAAAGATTTGACTTCTGCTGTTTCAGTTCCCTTGTCCTACAAATAATAGCTCTTGCCATTATTCGTACAAAAAAAACTCCCAAAGTGAATCTCACAACAGAATCACCTTTTAAAAATGATGGTATGTGTCTCTATCATGGGTTTTCCATAGGACCAGACTATCTACCTTTCTTGTTTAAAAAAGAACAAGTTTGGAAATACTTTGTTTTTAGAAGCAACAACATAGAACATGTGTAGGTAGCACTCGAATGAACAAAGAGGGATAGGTGTTAGAAAAATCGTGATTTTCATGCCTCACTTTTTGCCAGTTTTATTGTGATATGATTGGCATATTACATTGTGTAATTTGAAGGGGTACAAAACATGATTTGATAGATGTACATATTACCAAAGAATTACCACAAGATGTTTAAATAATATCCATCATCTCTCTTAGTTATAAGTTTGTTTTTGCCTTGTGATGAGAAATTTAAGACCTATTCTCTTAGCAACTATCAAATATACACAACACAGTATTGTTACCTAGATCCATCATGTTGTAAATTATGTCCCCATAACTGATTATCTTATAACTGCAAATTTGGACCTTTTGACCCCTTCACCAAATAATGCCCCCACTTTCTTACCCTCCACCTCTCTTCCTATGATTTTGTTGCTATATTGAGTCCACATATGTGTGAAATAATGCAGTATTTGTCTTCTTCTGATTTTTTTTTTATTTGTCATGATGCTCTCAAGATTTGAGTGTAAATAATGCAATGAACATGGGATACACATATCTCTTCAGGAAATTGGTTTTTTTTGCTCCTATGCCCCAAGTGGGCTTGTTGGGTCATATGGTAGTTCTGTTTTTCTTGTTTGTTTGTTTGTTTGTTTTTTAAGAGACTTGGATTCAAATTGATGGGAGCTGTGATGAACGAGGGAATGCAGATGAGTCCATCCCTCTGTCAACCAGTGGCAATGTGGACCAGTGTTGATGTGACATATTTTTCTTCGTTATTTATTTACCAGAGGCCCAGTGCATGAATATTCCTGTAAGAGTGGGCCTTCCTTCCCCTGGCTGCGGGCACCGCCTTTGCTCTGGCCGGAGCCGACTTTCCCACACTGCCCAAAGGCCTGGAGCAGCTGGGGTGTTGCCATGGTGTCCCACCCTGCCTCCAGGCCACTCGGGACCTGTGTATGCAAATCAATCCGCCATCTTTGTTGGGTTAATTTGCATACTCCTGACTGGCTGGTGGGTGTTATGAAGGTACAGTCAGTTAGCATGTTACTCTTTCGTCAGGTAGATTTTTTTCACTCAGAGAGACCGTATTTCTGAAATTTTATATGTGATTTGTGAGTTCTTCAATTCTCAAGTGGAGGCTCACATTTTAACAGTTTTTCATGGTATGACATACAAACCCATTTAAGGGCTGATTCACTACCATGGATTACCAATTCATAATCCCTGGGTTACACACTTAAGAGAGAGAAAGAGGCTCCTTTTTAACCAGAGTTTGAAAAAAAAATCCATCTAAGAATGTACAGTACCAAGAGTGGACCCTACTGGGAACGATGGCCTTTCGGTGATTATGATGCTTCAGTGTAGGTTCGCCCATTGGAACCTTGTTCCACTCTCATGTGGGGTGCTGAGAGTGGGGGAGGCTGTGTGTATGGGGAGGCCCAGTTAGGGGTACTATATGGGCACTCTGAACTTCTCAGTTTTGCTGTAATCCTAAAACGGCTATGAAAATCTATATATATCAAAGGCTAATATGCTAAGTGTCCCTCTGCCCATCCAACTGGTCACTGTGTCACACACCAACCACCCGGGGGCAGATGCTCAATGCACGAGCTGCCAAGCTGCGATGACTAGGCAGAGGCAGTTCTCAGGTGATTCACCCTAAAACCAGAGAGGAGGGAGCCAAACTCCGCAGGGGGCCACATGCTTCCACCTTCAGCTGTGGGTGATGTTATTGCTGGAGCTCTGTCAGCCCGAATCTGGTTTACTGCACACTTGCATCTGTGTTCCACACCCTGTACGACAGCAACTTTGCAGAGTGCCCTCTCGCACTCTGGCACCCCTTGGGGGATGTCAGAGAGCCAGTTTTGGCCTGATCCCCTCAGGCCAGGCCGAGGGACCCCACCTGCCCGAGGGAACCCGCTCACTCTATAGACCATGGGTGGATGGCTCCAGGGTGTGTCCGGCCTGTCTCACCTAGTCACACCTGCTGGCCACCTTCTAATTAATTTCCTTTCAATGTGCATGCATCCGTGCACCGAGTCACAAGTAAAGTCTATGTTTAAAAATCATCAGTAAATTAATAACTAATTTAAAAATACAGAATCCCTAATAATTAAATAATAATGAATCCATGTATGAGATATCTTTCAGTCTAGAACCATTTCCATACTCTACAAACTAATACTCAAGTAATGAGGTCTCCAGAAGCATTATAAATGAGATAAGGTCAGTCCCAGTCAATAAATTAGTCCAGTATTTGTTTCTTCTTTCCTTCCATCTTTTTTTTTTCCAATTCATCTCTTCCTTAACATGTATTTTGCCATTGTGCTGCATAGCTGTTGAAGGCCTTCTGACAATGCTTTATATGGTAGGTGACAGTTTGCCTTTTATGAAATATTCCCATAAATATAGACCTGTCTAGGATCTACTCCCACCAGTCTAGACCATCTTCCAAAGTGACATGTTGCTACACCCAAGAAAAACAGACAAGACCTCAAAAATAACTTTTATTTTTTGTTAAAAATAATATATACTCTTATATGTATTAGACTCAGTATACCTCTTGCCATTTTAATAGGAAAATAGAATGATAATTAAAACCTCACTTGGTGAATTTTTTTTCTCTTTGGCAATAGGACCAAAATATTTTAAAATGTATTTTCTCATGAAGGACTATAAATATGATTTTAAATAAAATCTCCATATTTTAAATTCATCTGAGACTGTTCTAGTTAAAGAAATTAGTCCATCATAGTTCTGCATAATCACTTTCTTACACAATAATTTCTAAGAAATATGGTTCCAAGTTTTCCGGCATAAATTATTTGTACTCATTTCATTACTTGCTACCTTTGGTAGTTGACATATCTCAATAAATCAACAGTTATGTAGCTCTAAAATTTCTAATGTCCTGATTGTGTGTACATGATTAATATATTCTGATTTGTCTATAATATTAAAGTGAAATATAAAATATCTTGAACAGATATGTTTTATTAAAATAAGACTAGGAATATTAATAAGGATGGTTAAGTAAATGCATTTGGAAAGCATGCTCACTGACATTTAAGAAGAATGTTTCCTAATATAAACTCAAATAGCAGAGAATTTTAAATGCCTTTTTGTAAAGCATTATTAATAATCTGAGCTTCAATTTATTTTCACCTCTTGGATTCATGCTTTTCATTGAGAGTACAGAGTTGATTTGAGAAAGCAAGAGTTAATCCAAGCCTAGAGTATACAGGTCTGTCTTATTGTTTTTATTGTCTGTTGTGTAAAAACCAAACAACTTGTAAAATCAGGGGAGGATAGGAATCCCTATATACAGTTTTACTGGGAGTGTTAATTATTACCTGACCAAGTTTGAGATATAAATTAGAAGCTTTGACTTAACCCTCAAACAATTTCACTTAGCCACACACTCAAGATTTTTTCCTCGAAATAATGCAGTAAATAATCACAAATACAAGCTTTAGGCTTGTTTTCTAGGTTATTTATCAGAGTGTTATATATGAATGAAAATTCTGGGGGAGGGAGGAAGTAGTGAACAATGTGCAGATGTTTGACTAAAGTACTGCAATATGAACAATTACATATTAGATAATCAAATTTTGGTTAATATTTAATGATAAGTAAAATATTGATGGACAAATCAGATAAAAATGCAAAGTTACGCTATATATAATTCATCCTATTTTCAACTACATAAAGAAAACCGTACATAAGCATACAGACACACATACATATGCAGAAACATGTATACATCCATATATTGAGGAAGAAATTCTTGGAAATAAATATGCAAAATGTTAATAGGATCAAGGTTGTTTTTAACTTAAATGCAAAACGCCCGAGTATGAAGTACTTAATGTAGCCAGGGAATAATTCCACCATGTCTACAAATCCCCATTCTCTCTTTTCCTGTAGCTCAATTTAAGATATTTATTTAGATATTTGTAAAGGATGCATGAAAAATTGCTGACAGTTTTAAAGGCACGTAGTGTACAATCTTGCCATTAGCCTAGAAACAAGAGGTTAAAGAAACATTGTTAAACATGAACTATAATAAGAAGTGTTATTCGGTCGGGAGTTTTAACTTGAATGAGAGTTATCCACTGCTTGGATTCAGAGTTCAGGGGAAAATGATACAGAGCTGGCTTGTCAGAAACAGAAATTAATTGATGGCGGAATGCATAGAGTACTTACTATAAAGAATGTATGAACAGAGGCACAAAGACACTGACCTTGGTGGGTGATTCTGAGACTAGACTGTACCTTTTGCACTTGCAGGTGTGCCTAGGACCAGAGGCTGACGCGGCTTCTCAGCACATCTGGAGGCACCATTGGCAAGCACTGGCTTCCCGAGTGGTTATGGAGAAGACATCAGGTAAGGTCCAGTCCAGAAAGCAAATGGCTGCCCTGAATTATTTGTAACATATAAAGCATTGGGATATCCACACCTTACGATTTGATACCTTTTCAGCTCGCTTCTTAGTTTCAATTAGGTGTGTTGCTTGATCTAAAATAAGGTGCAGTGTATCTGGAAACTGCAGACGTGTGTAAATCAGTGCAACATTTGATCAGGGCATTATTCACAAAATAGAATGGCCAAGAGCAAAGGAAGGCATGGGAACCGTTGCGTAAAGGAGGTGGGAGGTTATAGGAGATCCTTTCTGTTTCTTCTGATTCTTCTTACAGCACACAAAAGGGCACAGAAAGGGTGCTGAGAAAAACATTCCCCAGAAAGGCTTAAAACAACAACCACCCACACTACTCTTATCTCTCAGTCCTTAACATGATGACTTGATGTTCATGTTGTCACCTCTGCCGTCACTTCTGTCGAGAAACCTTTGGTTGCTTTTGAGAAACTAACTGCCCAGAGTGGGCCAAGATGTTGCACGCGCAGAAAATCAGTGCGTCAATTATGAATATGTTCAAAGTCTGATATTGCAGTGCTAGTATGGTACAAAGCTCTCTCAACCTGTTCAGTGAAGGCCACGTTTTAAATATTAAAGGAAGTTTGATGACAGTGGCTCAGTAAATTGATGATAAAAATTATACACAGATAAAAAGTACTTCATCCTTCAAAAAAAATAACAACTGACTGTGTTAGGATTGTCAATAATGAGTAATTTTTCTTTATTTATACAAATTGTCACACGAAGAATTTTTCAGAAGAAAGATTGGAATTGTTAAAAAAAAAAGGTACACTAAAAGAACCAAATGAAAATTCAAATGTTGAAAAACTCAAACTGAATTAAAAAAGCTCAGTGTTGCTGAGGCTGGTTTGGCTCAGTGGATAGAGCATCAGCCTGCAGACTGAACATGTCCCAGGTTTGATTCCGGTCCGGGGCATGTACCTTGCTGGCGGGCACATCTCCACTGTGGGGCGTGCAGGAGGCAGCTGATGGATGTCTCTCTCTCATCGATGTTTCTGACTCTATCCCTCTCCATTTCTCTCTGTAAAAAATCAATAATAAAAAAAAAAAGCTCAGTGTAGGGGCTCAGCAGCAGATCTACATGAATAAAAGAGTAAGATGCAAATTGACCTTACCTTTTCAATGTCCACCAGCCAATCACGAGCGAGTATGAAAATTAACCCAACAAAGATGGAGGGTTAATTTGCATGTGCAGGTGCCTAGTGGCTGGGAGCAGCATGGGATGCTTGTGTTGTCACCATGGCAATGACACAGGCATTCTGCACTGCTCCAGCCACTCTGGGCCTCTGGGTAGCGTGGGAAGGTGGAAAGGCAGCTCCAGCAGGAGCAAAGGTGGTGCCAACAGCCAGGGGAAGGAAGGCCCATTCTTCCACGAATCTTCATGCATCTGGCCTCTAGTTTGAGAATAATAGGTTAAATATAAGAGATCCACAATCATGCAAGACAGAGAAAAATCTTGAAAGCAACAGCAGCAAAACCACTCACTATGTGCAGCAAAGCACACTCAAAACAGCAGCTGACTTCCCAGAAGAGATGTTGGACTTCATATGAATAAGCAGGGGTATAGATCGTGTAATCTTTATTTAGGATAGATATCACTTATCTGGACTCCAGTCAATAGAAAAAAAGCCTCACTTAAGCTCTGGAACTAGTCTGTATATATAAAAAGCCTAATCAACCGTTCAACTGTTCGACTGGTAGCTATGATGTGCACTGGCCACCAGGGGACAGATGCTGAATGCTCAGGTATGGAAACATGGAACAGAAGAATCTCAGAGGGAAGAGGAGAGTGGGGAAGGGGGGGTGAGAGATTAACTGAAGGTCTTATGTGCATACTTGAGGCCTGCTGCACGGATTCGTGCAATGGTGGGGTCCCTCAGTCTGTCCTGTGGGGATCAGGCCAAAACCAGCAGTCTGACATCCCCTGAGAGGTCCTGGATTGCAAGAGGGAACTGGGATTATGAATCCACACACCAGGCCTCTAGAATTATATAAATCTATATAAGAAGAGTGGCTTGCCGTATCTGCATATGAACCAAAACTTGAGAAGATAAATAGGCAGAGAGTAGAGTGAGAATGGCAAAGTTGGTAATCTGGAGAAGATAATATGCATAGTGTGGCTCGAAATGTGACCAGTGAGGAGATCCAGGGGTGGAGGAGACATGTTCCAGGGATTGGAGTAGATGCATAAGAAAGATCATCTGAAAGCCTAGGAAATAGCAGAAATGGCCCATGATTGGATAATTTTTCCCAAAGCACATGCACAGAGAAGCTAACTCATGTCAGCATTCCAAGTTGGAGTGGTGGCAATGTCCTAATCCTTTACTAATAGAAGTAAAGGAAGTCTCCCAGAAAGACAGGAGAACCAGCAGCGTGTGGAGAAGAGGGAAAAGGGGGAAAAAATAAGTTTTTAAAGAAACCGGGATAGGCTTCAGTGTTACTGAGTATTAGAGAAAAGCTAAAAGAAAGCAAAGTGCTAAGAATTTTAAGTGGGAAGTTTTGAAAGAATAATGAGCAAATGTAGAACCAAGATTAGATAGAAGCCTAACTCAACAAATTGGGGAAAACCTAAACTAGATTTGAAGAAAAACCTGCTGGAGAAGATTTTGTTTGTAAGTACTTCTATGAGTCACGTACTGGTATATAGGCGAGCGGAATATTTTGCTGGAAGAATTATTTCATGCAAGAGATAGGAAGAACTCACAACAGGCGTGAGACTAGCCAAGGCCAGTATCAGAAACATTTAAAATGCTTTTACAGCCAAAACCGGTTTGGCTCAGTGGATAGAGCGTCGGCTTGCGGACTGAGGGGTCCCGGGTTCGATTCCGGTAAAGGGCATGTACCTTGGTTGTGGGCACATCCCCAGTAGGGGGCGTGCAGGAGGCGGCTGATCGATGTTTCTCTCTCATTGATGTTTCTAATTCTCTATCCCTCTCCCTTCCTCTCTGTAAAAAATGAATAAAAATATATTTTAAAACATGTTTTTACAAGAAGGACAGCCATGTGGAGAAACAGTTTATAGTTCTTTGTTAAAATCATTTAGGGAGGGATTTTAAAAACAAGAAAAGTTTGACTGTTTGATTACTAGAAATGCTATGTACTCTTCTTTAATATAAAAATAACTATGAGCCTAAATATGGTTGGCTCATATATGTCTTGATAGTTAGAATCAGAAGTAGTATTACCATCGCTAATACCTCCCAAAAGGTGCAATCATGGCTGAAAATGTCCCTCTCTACCTCATTAATGTTTAAATACACATTGGCCATTAGGTAAACTGTGAACATGGAGTCCACATTGGAATAAACCCGAGTTGTATTTTTGCCCCAGAAGCTTTACATAATGTTGTTGGAGTGGACTGGCACTTTCGCATGGTGATGGGTAAGCAGGTAGGTGTCTGTCAAGCAGGAATCATCCCGCAGACACATCCTCTCTGTGACGCACGCGACGCTCAGGTGCCAGATTTGGGTCTTGAACATCAAGACGTACACTTTGCATTTGACCGTGTCATTGTTTGACAGGGAAGAGCTGAGGTGGATGAGCTGTAAGAGCTGTGGTTGTTGACAGTGGAAGCCCCCAAACACAGAACTCCCGCAAACTCTCTCAGATGCTAGTGGACTGTGGATTCCAGCAGCGTCTGACTCACCCATTAGACAGCCTGCCTGTTGAGTGAGGAAAATCAGGCACCGGTCTGACATGGCTATTTTGGGTGGATCTTATTGTAAGCCTGATGGCTACTCATCATTAAATGTGTGTGTGTGCGTGTGTGTGTGTAGTAGGCACATGGGCTATGTGTGTTCTGTGGTCCAGCCCTTAGCACAGGGCAGGCCACAGCCTATGCCTCCCTCATACTTCTCTCTGAAGACAGGGCATTCAAACGAGGGCTGACCCACGTGGAATGACGTTTTTAAACCCTTGAAGGAAGCAGATAACTTTGTGAGGGACACCGCTGAGCAGGAGAGAGCCGCACTCTTCAGGGTTCAAATAGGCGATCAAAGCAACAAACCCAATGTAACCGCTGCCTGCAGTAGCATACGGAAGAGGCTGAACCCGAGAAAGACGTGGTGACTGGCTCTGTTTCTCTCTCCCTACCTCCCCCCTACCCCGTGCACATGACCTGGTGCAGCAAGTGAGGCAGGTGTGGGTTCAGCTCACTGTCCATGAACCTCTGAGCAGAAGCCTCCTGCAGGTGTCTGTGTGCGGGGCAGTGGAAGGGTCAGCAGGTATCTGTGTGCGCGTGTGCGGGGCAATGGAATGGTCAGCAGGTGTCTGTGTGCGGGCAATGGAAGGGTCAGCAGGTGTCTGTGTGCGGGGCAGTGGAAGGGTCAGCAGGTGTCTGTGTGTGGGCAGTGGAAGGGTCACCAGAGGGCTAGCGGTGACAATGGCCTAGTCCTGAGTGAGAGAGGGGAAAAGCATCCTCACATTTTCGCCAACTCCCTCGCCTCCTACGGAAGCCTCCAGGCCCCAGGTACAGAGCGGCGAACCTAAGGGCCTTGGCTGGGACTGCAAATACGCCTGTGCAAGCTCACGGGCCAGTACCCGGTGCAGCGATCTGACACGCACGCGCCCTGTGCACTGGGACTGCAGTGGGATGCGCATCCCCCCATGAAGCCCACGTGGTTGTACCCATTCTGGGGTGACAGCTGATGATGCCAGCTCCTGGGAAAGGCGGAAGTAACAGACACTGAGGAAAGGTGTCCGAGTGTGGGGATTAACGAGCTGTCCACCTCCCTGGCCTGTTTCCCGGGGTGCGGCTTTATTAAGTGTGCCATTACCGGGGAAAGCAAGGCGGGATCCGTCTTTCCCCCCTACCTCTCCGTGTCCCCGCATTAAAATGAAGACACGCGTGGAGGTGCCAAGTCTCACATGTCGGGACGTGGAAAGTGATACTCTCTTCCCCTTGATGTCGCCACCACTGTTTCTCTTATACAAACCCAAAGAGGTTCTGTAATACAGACACCGGCTTGATTCAGATATGGAAATGCCGCATTTCAATACTTTTTATCTCCTGGGCGCTCAGAACTGCGGGAAATCAAACGTTCCAAAGCACATTTTTTTCCCCAACTCCCACAAGGATACTTCAAACCGAAGGTTTCCCGGCAAGGTAACGCTGTGGCGGCTCAGTGCCATCGCCTGGGGCTATGCACGTTCCTGTCCTCCAATGTCACCTTCAGGGCCCTCCCCACTGTCCCCGGGCTTTGCTGAGCAGCAAGCCTGCTCTCACCGTCAGAAACTGCCAGGCGAGCGAGCATCCAGGTACTGAGCGACCCTTCCAATAGAATGTGGCCTGAGACCCTTAGGGCAGGTGCATCTGATTTGGGTTAAGCACAAAGGCTTCTGCTAAGCTAAGGGTTTTCCAAAGACTCCAATGAGTCAAGATCCAAGTAACAATCAGTACCAAAAAAAATAAAATAAAATAAAATCCAAAAAAGACAAAACTGAACTCTCATCCTCAGGGGCTATGATAATATTGATTACATATTATCTTAGCTGTCCCCGGCATTCGTCTCAGAAAGGGAAATTATCGGTGCTTGATGATTACTGAGTTCATGCAGGTTCTTTTAAAATTCCGAACAGGTTATACAGGATTCTTTGTTTGGGGGACTGTATTTGAGTATTACCTTTAGGATTTGTCTGTTTCTCAGACCATTTTGAAAACTGGGTTTTCATACATATGACAGAACTAGAGGCCCGGTGCACACAATTCTTGCAAGGGTAGGATCTCTAGGCCTGGCCTGCAATCTCTCCACCTCCCTGCCTTCCTGCCTCCCCGCCACTTTCTTCCCTTGCTTGCTTGCTCCCTCAGCGCCCACTGTCGCCGCTAATTGCCCACCATATTCTGCTCCACCCCCTGGTGGTCAGCACACCTCATAGCGGAAGTTCGAACTCCCAGTCAAACTCCAGAGGGAAAACTATATATATATATATATATATATATATATATATATATATATATATATAGCCTAGAGGCCCAGTGAATGAAAATTTGTGCACTAGGGGTTTCCCTCAGCCCTGCCTGCCCTCTCTCACAGTTTGGGAGCCCTCAGGGGATGTCCTACTGATGGCTTAGGCCCACTCCTTGCAAAAACTTAAATACAGTGGTACCTTGAGATATGAGTGCCCTAACATATGAGATTTTTGAGATATGAGTTGTCGAGTGAGCAATTTTTGCTTTGAAATACGAGCAACATTTGAGAGAGGAGTAATCGCACGGATCGGCCTGCTGCATACGACCCACCAGTTTACTGAGACTTGAGCATCTCATAGTTTCCCACGCCTCAAGGTTATGGAGTGAATTAAACTCATATCTCAAGGTACCACTGTATACTCTTACATGGCTCTTGGCTGATCATGGGAAGGCACTGCCCCCATCACCCCTAGCTGCTGCTGCCTCTGGCCTCCCTCTGCAGGAGGCGACTGGGATAATCAGGGGAAGACAATGCCCCCATTACGCCCCTGCTGCTGCCACTGCCGGCCGCCTCGGCTGCCCGAGTCTCGGCCCCGCCCTCACAGCAGCAGCCACTGCGGCTTTCTTTGTCCAGAAGGACGTCCGGATTATGTCTGGTCTAATTAGCATATTACCCTTTTATTAGTATAGATAAATACGTCACTTCGTGTTAGAAGCATTGTCCTTAATCATTGATGCGCATATGTTGGTAACAAGGAATATAATAATAAGCATGTATGGTTTACTTTATTTCTGATTCGAGTTGAAAGTGTTTATTTTTTTATAGTAGTTTTATGACAAAATTAAGAGGAAGGTGGAGAGATTCCCTTTAGAACCTCTGCCCACGAAGATGCCTAGCCTCCCCCATTATCAGCATCACTCACCCGATGGTGCATTTGTGTCCAAGGGTGAGCCTACACTGATACATCGGTTTACTTTGGGGGACGTTCTTACTGCTGACCATTCTATGGGTTTGGGTAAGTGTGAAATGAAAACCATTATGGCAGTGGTTTTCAACCTTCCTAATGCCACAAACTTTTAATACAGTCCCTCATGTTGTGGTGATCCCCAATCATAAAATTATTTTTGTCGCTACTTCATCACTGTAATTTGCTACTGTTATGAATCTTAATGTAAATCTCTGTGTTTTCTGATGGTCTTAGGAGACCCTGCTAGCTGTTCGTGACCCACAGGTTGAGAACCACTGCACTATGGTGTCATGCAGCGTATTCTCCCTCCCCTAAACATCCTCTCTGTTTTGCCTACTCATCTGCCACCCCCGCACCCACTGTTTACTGTTTACCAGTCAGCAAACTATACGTGTGCAAGGCACTAGCTCATTTAGACTTGAAGGCAGACTCCCTGGCTACCCGTGATCGGACCAGAGAAGCCATCTCCCTCAGCCAGTCCATCAGATTTCTTACAGGAAGTGGGATTGTTCTGGGACAGATTTCAGGAGCAGAGGATGGCAACCGGTGGGCTGTTGCCAGGTGCGGTGGCCTGTTTATGTGCCTCCTGCGTGCTAGAAGAATGACATGGTGGATGCTGGGAGAAATAAGAAAGCCAAGTTACCGAAGAGAAGTAAACATGAAATACCCAGAGGAGGAACAGCCAGGGTCCCGGATTTTTGATGATTTTCCAGTTCCCATCCTTGGCGAGGCTGAGCCGGGCTTGAATTACACAAGATGTCTCACGTGGCTTTCCTTTCTTACCGCAGCCTGCATTCTGATACTTGCAGTCCACCACACTCTGCCTGAAGCGAATGCTCTGATTTTCCGTGAGTGTGTGTCCATAAATCCGCCATCTCTCCTGTCGTTTCGGATCACTGCGCTGCGTGTCCCTAAGTACACTGCAGTTCCCACCAAGAACGGTGTGACAACAGCTACCACAGAACCGGAACGGTCAATCCGCCTAGGCAATACGCATCTGTTCATGCTTCTGGGATCTTGAAGGAGTCACCATTTTTTTTTTTTTGGATGTTAGTTTTGTAAACTAGCCAAGTAGATCTTAAATCATACACGTAGTTTCATTTGTGTTGAGACTATTGGAGGGCTACAGCGAGGTATCTCAAGGTTTATATGAAGGGGTTCAGTGTGTAAGGAGAGAGCCATTCCTTACACAATCACACACACACACTCACAGACTCATCATAATTACACATAGGCACGGATTTGTGAATTCACACGTAGGCACGGATTCTATGTGAAAAAATTTTGCTTAAAATATCGAAAATATTTTCTGTTATTAGAAAATACTTAGTATTTTATATTATTCTATGACATGAAGAACACAGATATAAGCAAGTGCATAGTCCATATGACTGGGGGAAAAAGAGATTTAAGGAACAAAAGAGAGGCAGGCCAGGCCGAAACCGGTTTGGCTCAGTGGATAGAGCATCGGCCTGCGGACTGAAAGGTCTCAGGTTCGATTCCGGTCAAGGGCATGTATCCTGGTTAAGGACACATCCCCAGTAGTTGGTGTGCAGGAGGCGGCTGATTGATGTCTCTTTCTCTCATCGATGTTTCCAGTTCTCTGTCCCTCTCCCTTCCTCTCTGTAAAAAAATCAATAAAATATATTTTAAAAAAAAAGAGAGAGAGAGAGAGAGGGCGTTTTTCAACTTGAATCGCTGGCTTCAGTTGGGAACAGGCTTCAAAAAGAGGAAAAGAAACCCTGGAATAGCTGGAGCGCTCCTGCAAGTCCTGAAGCAGCATAAACTCTCCCAGACCTGAGACCAGGAGTCCGTCCGAAATAAAAAGGGTGCTGTTTCTTTTGGCTTCAGCTGGCCTCATACATTTCCCTGCCAACCAGAGTCGTTTCCTGGGTGTGAGAATGTATGCGTAACTCTCTTTGTTGGTTTTCCTAGGCCATGCAGACATGAACAAAAGAACGTGAAGGTAGCTGACGAGAAGGTTTTGCGGTTAAGATAGCAAGTGTTCTGTAATGTTACCAGACACCGAACAACTCGCTAAATGTCTTTTTCCCTTCCCGACTTCATGCTATGACCAATAACCGATCCAGCCAGAACCATGAGAATGGAGCGGGTCATCAGGAGCAGGAGTGCTTTTCATTAGTAAATAAATAAAAATTACAACGGGGAGATAACTCCCAGGAAGACAACAGAATAGGGGCTCCAGGAATCAGTTCCTTCACCAAAACAGCCACGGAGCTGCCAAGAACCAGCTGAAGAGAATTAAGAGGATGAGCAGACAAACCCCAGACTGGGAGAAAATGTTTGCAAAATACGCATCTTATAAAGGACTGTTAGGCAAAATATACAAAGAAATGTTACAACTCAACAATAATAATAAAAAAAAAACCAATTGAAAAATGGGCTGAAGACCTGAAGAGACGCCTCATCAAAGAAGACATACAGCCAAAACCGGTTTGGCTCAGTGGATAGAGCATTGGCCTGCAGACTGAAAGGTCCCAGGTTTGATTCCGGTCAGGGGCATGTATCTTGGTTGCGGGCTCATCTCCAGTGGGGGGCATGCAGGACGCAGCTGATCGATGTCTCATCGATGTTTCTGACTCTCTATGCCTCTGGAAAGATGTTTCTGTGCCATGTGTAATTAGATGCAAATTGAAACAAGAGGTGCCACTACATAGCTGATACAAAGGCCAATGTTTGGGACACTGACACTGACCACACCACGTGATGGCGAGAATGTGGGGTCAGAGGACCCCTTTTTTAAAAATATATTTTATTGATTTTTTACAGAGGAAGGAAGAGGGATAGAGAGTCAGAAACATCGATGAGCGAGAGACATCGATCAGCCGCCTCCTGCACACCTCCTACTGGGGATGTGCCTGCAACCAAGGTACATGCCCTGACCGGAATGGAACCTGGGACCTTTTAGTCCGTAGACTTATGCTCTATCCACTGAGCAAACCGGTTTCGGCAGGATCCCTTTTCCTATTGCTGGTGGAAAGCAAAATGGCCCAGCCGCTTTGAAGTCAGGTTGGCGGTTTCTGATAAAACTTAAATATACTCTTCCAGTCTGATCCGGCAATCATGCCCCTTGGTATTTTTATCCCAAAGGGTGGAAAACTCAGGTCCACACAGAAACCTGAGCCTGGGTGTTTACAGCACTTTTATTTATAGTTCCGAGTAATCTCCCCACATAGGAGGCAAAAGATTAAAATCCACAGTAAACACATCTAACGAGATCTGTAAGGGAAATCTACAACTTAATCAAAAGCTGAGCTAAGGAAAAATGTAGAAAATCATAGGAGGGATAAAATTGCTTATGGGAGCATCATTTTTTTTTTCTCAAAATCACTTCACTACCTCGGAATGCTGTTTTGCAACTGTGCAAACCCATAAACACTGATTCAAATTACAAACATATGCCGCAGACATTTGGCGGATTTAAATAAGGAAACATATAAGAATATTCATTTCGGTTTTCTTGGTACTGGTGAAACTTTGAAAGGAACCTAAATACCCATTATTATGGAACTAGTTAATTTTGGATATTCTTTTATTCATTCTGGATAGTTTTCAAAGCAAAGATCATTGCATGGAAATATGTTTCAAGAAAGTACCATTTTGAGAGTTATTAAAGTATTGTATGTGTTAATTGTAGCTATATGTGTATACACACACAGGCACACAAATATTTTATGTGGCTCCCTACATTCCAGTTCATGATAGTGGTTGGCTATAAGAATGGCTGCAGAGGAATAGGATTATGAAGACAAAGTAGAAAGGTATTTTTTTATTTTTTCCAAAAACATAATCGGAACTGTATGATTTCTACTCTATGACATTCTGTAAAGGGTAAAACTGTGTAATAGTAAAAAGATCATTGGTCGCCAGAGGGTGGGGGAGGCAGGAATGAATTAGTGAGCATGGGATTTTTAGGGAAATGAAAATACGCTTTATGAACCATAATGGTGGATGCATGTCACGTATTTCTTGAAACACATAGAACGTGTAATGTAAACTGTGACTTTGAGTGATAATGATGTGTCCATGTCTGTTCAAATCTCTGGCACCGTCACTTTTTTGATAAAACCACAACTTCTCTCCAAAAAAAGGTGTCCTTCATAAAGTCTGAGAAATGTCAGTAATTAGCTAGGGTGAGGTAAGATTTGGTTGATAATTTTGAATAAACACGATTGCTTAGCGTGTAGTCTACTCAGTCAGCTGACTACTTCTGATGGGGACTGTTACACCCATCACCACTTACAGGAAGGATCAGTCTTTTTTTTTTTTAATACATTTTATTGATTTTTTTACAGAGAGGAAGGGAGAGGGATAGAGAGTCAGAAACATCGATGAGAGAGAGACATCGATCAGCTGCCTCCTGCACACACCCCCACCCTCCCACTGGGGATGTGCCCACAACCAAGGCACATGCCCCTGACCGGAATGGAACCTGGAACTCTTCAGTTCACAGGCCGATGCTCTATCCACTGAGCCAAACCGGTTTCAGCAGAAGGATCGTTCTTGAAGCTCAGAAGAGTCCTTGTACACTCTCGGGTTCCCATGATTCCTAAGCTTGCTGCCTGAGATGCTGTCTCTCCCCACATAGCAGGGTGTCTGCAAATGGGCAGTCAGCCTGGGACTGACTTCTGTTGAGGCCAGGCTGGCCCTCTGGCCAAGACTTCCTTCTCTCGCATTTTCTTTCAATGGCCTGACGGTGGAACGTGGGGATATGGGTTTATGGTTATGAAACTAATCAAGAGGAGAACCAATCAAATGGCCGCGTCTGACACTTAAACGGCAGTCCTTCCCTAGGATAGACATACTGTGATACCGTGTTCATAGGTCAGAGTCACGGTAAAACGAATCAGGCATCACTTCTGAGAACTGCTGTTAAGCTGGGTGTTTATCCACTTTGTGTGTTGGTAAATTATAGACTGTGTCCAAGGAAAGTCGTGATTGGCGGCTTATCGGTGCCTGTTTCCTGGGTCTGTTGAAGCAAACTCACTTCACCTTTGTAGCTGCCTCTATTTCGTTCTATTATTGTTATTATTATTATTCATATACAAATACTCGTAATAGTGATAATGATGTGTCCGTGTCCTTATTATTCTATTTCATCATATACAAACAGTCCACCCCCACCCCCAAAGAAATGGTCTTGGAAGAGCCAGGCCTGTGTGGCTTAGTGGTTTGGGCATTGACCTATGAACCAGGCAGTCAGTGTTTGATTAGTGAGTGGTCAGGGCACATGCCCAGGGTGCAGTGCAGATTAGATCCTTAGTAGGGGGCATGCAGTTGACAAATGATCAATGATTCTGTCGCATCATTAAAATGTCTCTTCTCTCCCTTCCTGAAATCAGTAAAATATATAAAATAAAAAGTATATATAAAGAAATACACACACACACACACACACACACACACACACACACACACACACACAGTGGTACCTCGAGATACGAGTTTAATTCGTTCCGTCACCTTGAGGCGTGGGAAACTATGAGACGCTCGAGTCGCGGTAAACGGGTGGGTCGTGTGCAGCCGGCCAATCCGCGTGATGGCTCCTATCTCAAATGTTGCTCGTATTTCAAAGCAAACATCGCTCCCTCGACGGCTCGTATCTCAAAAATCTCGTGTGTTAGGGCACTCGTATCTCGTGGTACCACTGTGTGTGTGTGTGTGTGTGTGTGTGTGTGTGTGTGTATATATGTATATATTTATATAGTTAAAGTCCTGAAAGGAATAAAGGGATAACTTGAAGACACTTGGTTCGTCCTCTTTTTTTTTTTTTTATAGTTTGTTAATATGATGTGCCAAACTCAGGTACCGTGTGATCCAGGGTAAAGCTGACGTGTGCAGCAGAGAAAGGAAGACAAAGCTCAGGCGCAGTAGAAACTCTGATGGGAGGGAAGGGCCAGAGGACATTGCACGGTTTGCTTTCTTTTCTTAACTGCTGTACTCATCCACTCTTAATGCACTGTATGTAAATCATCGTTTTTATAATTGGCAATACTTAACATAGATAATTTATGGTGTGCTTTTTTTTTCCATCCTGTGTGCATACCTAATTTCTCATTACCATCAATTTTCCTTTTAAAAACGCAACCACCTTTTTGGGTTTTACTTTTTTGCTTCCGAAAGCATTCTTCCTTTGTCCTTGTAATCATTTTCACGGCCCTGTAGCGCAGTGCAATCATCAGAAAAATGAACAGTTTAAAAATCCAAAGTTTGCCACTGGGGACACCAGCGTGAGTGGCGCCAGAACATTCGAAGTAGATGCGCGGAGCTGGGGGAGACTTCTGCGGAGCAGACCCCGTGTTTGGGCCGCTGCTGAGACGTAATTTCAACGCCTCCTGCAGGTCTCCAACGGCCAGTGATTTAGAGGCATCACTTACACTTCTCCTGGCACACTGTCTTCCCACCGTTACTCCAGCTGAAGTAAAGAGAGGCCTCCCCCCTCCTCCTAAGAAGGGAATATATGGATCGTCCAGGGGACATTTAAATAATAAATGAGGAGAATTCCAGATGAACACACTGTCCTTTAAAGTCAGAAGGCTTTCCTCCCTCAGAGGAGCAGCTAGGATGCTGGGGCCGCTCCCTGTTGAGGAAATAGTGTCACCAATAAAACTAAACTGCTGAACGAGGACAAAGGAAATAGACCATCCTCCTGCGAAGCAAGTCCTCCTGCGAATCCCCTGTGCTCAATGGATGTATCACCGTTCCTGTTGAATGCAAAGAACTGGGTGTACAAACGTGCACAGGCTGCCATACTCAGCACCTGACAAGCATTCTTTACCTGCAAAAGGCTGCATCGCAGTGCGGTTGCAGGTCATTAAGAATTTAGCCATGGGCCGAGACCGGTTTGGCTCAGTGGATAGAGCATTGGCTTGCAGACCGAAGGGTCCCAGGTTCGATTCCGGTTGGGGGCATGTACCTTGCTTTGCGGGCACATCTCCACTGTGAGGCGTGCAGGAGGCGGCTGATAGATGTTTCTGACTTTCTATATCTCTCCTTTCCTCTCTGTAAAAAATCAATAAAATATAATTATTAAAAAAAAAAGAGAATTTAGCCATGGGCACATCCCCAGTTAGGGGGCGTGCAGGTGGCGGCTGATCAATGTCTCTCTCATCGATGTTTCTAACTCTCTATCTCTCTCCCTTCCTCTTTGTAAAAAATCAATAAAATATACATTTTAAAAAAAGAATTTAGAAATCAGGAAACTCACGAAGATTCGTCTGAGCCTCAGCCTGAAGCATGGGAACTTGAAATCAAAGTAATCCAGGCACTCACTTCATCTACCCTGTTGGTGAACTCTCTGATTGACCGTTTCTGTAAGGTTTTCTCTCTTGTGCTTATATCTTCTTTCTCCTCCTTTAACAGAGAGCAGTTAGTAAATTAATAAATAGGAACCACAGTAAACATCTTCCATAAGACTCTGAGGTATTTATTATTAATTTTTATCTCTCATCGTATTCCCTCAGTTAGAAAACATCCATTTTTAGGGAACTGCAGACAAGAGAACAGCAATTTTTCACGAGGCTAACACAGTTCATATGCCTGGGTGGTTCAATTCCACTTGTCTTTTTGTAAACACAGCACCTAGATGGTATATCGTGTGATACTCATCATCAGTTCCTTCCGAGATTTGTCAGGTGTCCCTAAAAACAGTTCAGGCTTTGAGAGCACGTGCACCTGGATTAGAATCCCAGTTTCTTCAACTTCCGTGCGTATACTCATTCACACTCATCTCTGACCTTTAATTTCTTAAATTAGATTTCAGAGTAAAACATTTTTTAAAAATATATTTTATTGATTTTTTACAGAGAGGAAGGGAGAGAGATAGAAAGTCAGAAACATCGATGAGAGAGAGACATCGATCAGCTGCCTCCTGCACGCCCCACAGTGGAGATGTGCCCCCAAGCAAGGTACATGCCCCCCGACCGGAATCGAACCTGAGACCTTTCAGTCTACAAGCCAACGCTCTATCCACTGAGCCAAACCGGTCTTGGCAGAGTAAAACATTTTTGTCTGTTTATAATCTTGTTAACTTAAATGGAGGTATATTTGACACCATATTTTAGTTTTCAGATATACAACATAAGGATTTTTTTAAAATATATATATATTTTTTATTTTAGAGAAAGGGGAAGAGAGAGAAATATAAAGATAGAAACATGTATGAGAGGGAAACATAGATCAGCTGCCTCCTGCACTCCCCCTTCTAGGGATCGAGCCTGCAACCCTGGGCATGTGCCCTGACTGAGAATGGAACTAGTGACCTCTTGGTTCAAGGGTCAATGCTCAACCACTGAGCCACACTGGCCAGGCACAACAAAATGATTTGATAATTTGTATTGCCACTTGATAATCACACTATCACACTAAGTCTGGTTAATGTCTGTCACCTTAGATAGTTACAAGCCGTTTTACTGTGATGAAAACTTTAAGGTTTACTCTCTTAGCAGCCTTCAAAAAAGCAATACGGGTATTATTATCTACAGTCACCATGCTATACATTACTCTCCATGATGGATTGACTTTATAACAGGAAGTTATGCCTGTGGATGCCCTTTTCCCATCCCTCCCGCCTCCTTCCCCCGCATCTGGCACCCAACAATCTGTTCTGAGTATCTGGGAACTTGTTTTGTTTTTAGATTCCACGTATAAGTCAGATCACGTGATATTTGTCTTTCTTTGGCTGACTTACTTCATTTAGCATATTGCCCTCGAGATCTATCCTTATTGTTGTTGCAAATGTCAAGATTCCATCCTTTATTTTTTTATGTATTTTTATAAATAATTTTTTTCCATAGAGTCAAGCATATGTATTTATGTGTGTGTGTGTGTGTGTGTGTGTGTGTGTGTGTATTTCTGCTTGACTATTAAAATATTTATATCCTTACTTTTCTTAGTGTGAATTTTTGTACTTAATTTTGTCACAGGCTTATTTTTTAATATAAATATTGAAGTGCAATAGTTTTGGGGGGTGAGGGGGGAGATTTCTCTTTTTCAGGTATTTCTTCCTCCATCCATTTATTTCCACTTATTCTGTAAAGTTATGCTTGGTGTTATTACCTAAAACAATGCCTAGTTTGAAGAGAAACTCTGCGACTTTTAATAGATGAAATCAACATGGGGTTACAGTGGTTATGGGGGGCTTTGCAGTTATTGTCACCTTCACTTGTGCTTTTTGGTCATGCTTTCAATAACTTTCTAAAAATTTCCCGAGTTGTAGGTTTGCTAACGTCCTTTTCACATACACGTTTTCTTGAATGGTTGACAACATATTTTATTCTTACCAGAGCATGTTTTATATTTGGAATGAATATAGTAAATTATAGTTAGAAAGAATAATAATCTTTGGCCTCATAAAAGAAGAAAGAAAATCGAGTGGAATGATTTCTCTTTAAACTTTCCCTTTCCTTTTCTATATTATTCATATCTGTGCTTCCGATTCCAGGGTCCTTTGAATGGGAAATTTGCATTTTTATTTTTTATTATTTATTATTTATTGAATATCTACAATTCATCGCTATTCATGCTGTCTGATATAATGTATAAATTTCTTTGTTCGCCGTAGTGTCCTCCTTTTTTAAAAAAATATTTTTATTGATTTACGGAGAGAGAGGAAAGGAGCGTGATTGAGAGAGAGAAACATTGCTGAGAGAGACACACAGATGAGCTGCCTCCTGCACGCTCCCTGCTGGGGATCCAGCCCGCCTCCCTCCCTGCCTGTGCCCTGACCTGGAATCACACCAGGGACCACTTGGTTCATGGGTCAGTGATGCTCAAGCATTGGGCCACACCAGCCGAGCTCTTTTTTTATTTATTGGTTAATATTTATAATTTTATACTCATTTATTTAAATTAATGAATTTTTCATCTTAATTATGATACTCTTTGTGTTCCTTTCACTGACAGTCTCTGGGTAGTACCTTTCTACATCATTTCCTTCTTTTGCTTGAATGATAGTAGAGAATAATTGAATTTCAATGTACTGTTATTTTCCACTTCCTTCTGAAGCTCTGATTCCGACGTTTACTGATTAATTTCTGCTTATCTACCATCTCTATTAATTTCATTGTTGTACTTCTGCAGGAGATCCATCTTTTCTCTTCGGCTGTTCTCCTATTTGTCTTCATCTCTGATTCTTTACATTTCAATATGAAGGTCTCAGTGGTGATTTTTCTCAAATCACTCAGTTCTGATCCTTTAACCTGCTAACACATTTAGTTTGAGGACTCACACCTCATTTAATGATAGTAGATACACAGGCATTATATATATCCCTTCATATTCATATAGTCTCGAGTGTGGCTTATCCACAAGCTCCCTTTAAGAAAGTTACCGGGTAATTTTGAAGCTGTCTATAATAAGGTTCAGAATATGACACTGTGTATAGTTATTAAATTCATTTCTATAGCTAGAAAGTGCTTATTCAGTGTATTTACTGCTCACTCTCATCACTCAAAGACCGTGTGTGGTCATAGATTGGGCTACCACCTGAATTTTACACCACTGATCTTTCATAACAAATATCAACTGGTTACAGTTTTTTTGATCCCCGAGTCATCAGAAACTTTTACCAGTTCCTTCTCAGAACTTTAATAGCATACCTAACAACCTTGGGTCACCTCTCCTTCTCCAGCTGTCAGTTTCCAGGCCCGGGGCCAGAAGAGTATTCCTTGCCTGCAGCAACTCCATGCCACCTGCCCCGATGAACTCCACTCTCAGTCTCCCCGCCCTTCCATAGATGATAACGCATGGCGTTTGATTTTCCAGGTGGAATATCAACTCCAGTTAAGGTCCTTCCTCACTTTTTAAAAAAAAAAATATATATTTTATTGATTTTTCACAGAGAGGAAGGGAGAGGGATAGAAAGTTAGAAACATCAATGAGAGAGAGACATTGATCAGCTGCCTCCTGCACGCCCCCTACTGGGGATGTGCCTGCAACTAATGTATGTGCCCTTGACCAGAATCGAACCTGGGACCTTTCAGTCCGCAGGCCGACGCTCTATCCACTGAGCCAAACCGGTTTTGGCCTTCCTCATTTTATTTTTAGAGTTGTATTTCTCCTTCTTTTAAATACATGGAACCAATATTTTTTTCCTCTCTGCCACCTCATCACTGTCCTCTCTAATGAAGAACTGTTTAATGACTCCGAAGACTGATGTGCAGTGGTTTGCCCATATTCCCCGTGGAGCATAAACCTCACAGAGCTCAGCTACCTTTCATTTTCAATCTTATTATAGTCCCGCTGAAATAAAGTCAATAATAACTCCCTGACAGATAAGACATCTTAACGCCACGTTTCGGTCCGATGACTTACTTATTAAATTTCATATCTTACAGGTGATACATAAAGTATTAACTCCATTAAAATAACAGGAAAATGAGTCAAACTCATAATGATAGCATCACAGTACTATTTTTAAATAATAAAAAGATGGCAGTCTCAATTACTTTATCTAGAAAGGACTCCCAGGATTATTCTGGGAATTAATAGGAGCTATGTTGTGTTCTTGGCATAACACAGTTTGAACTTGCAGAGGGACTGATGGAAAAACTGTGAAGCCCATTGAATTTATTTCTCTGTAACTGATAAAAATGGCTAATGTCAAAATGAGTAAGATAAATAGTAGATCCATACATACTAGTCTTTTTCTCATCTATCTTTGCAGAAGCTCAGGCTGCCTTCTTTCTTAAAAAAAATAATATGTTTATTGATTTCAGAGAGAAAGAGGGAGAGAGAGAGAGAGAGAACCATCAGTGATGAGAGAGAATTATTGATCGGCTCCTCCTGAACTCCCCATACGGGGCATGTGCCCTGCCTGGGAATGGAACCATGACCTCCTGGTTCCTAGGTCGACACTCAACTACTGAGCCACACCAGCCGGACTCAAGCTGCCTTCTTACAAGACCCCGCAGGTCCCCAGACACTAAAAATAAGAAAAACATTACTGTATGTTAAGACACAGATTTGGAGGGGTCTGTCTAAATAAGTAGCTCTGAATGTCAAGCATGTCTTGTGTTTTATGGAGAATAAGAACTCACTCAGAGCTCAGTCTCTGCTTTACCCAAACTTATAGAAAGCATATCAGCCCGAGCCAGTGTGGTTTTGTTTTTTTTCTTTAGGAGTAAAATATGACAGAACACCACATACAACATCCATTTTCCTTGCTTTGCTAATATTTACAAAGGTACCCCTGTATTTATCAAGCAACAGACAATTCCCGATAGTTAGAGCCATTCAGACTAACAGTGGGAATTCTTAGTGTTGATGGAACTATTGATCAGACAAACATTAAAATGACGTCTCCTGCGGTGAATGCCAATAAAAGAGTTTGTTCATTAATCAGGACATCAGTAGACTTGCCCATAAAAAGGCAACATTTGACAGGCGGATATTGTTGGAGACCTCGTGGCTGGGGGACCAGAAACTAAGGAACTCAGCAAGCGACCTGTTTATTTGACTTAAGGCTATTCTCAAATTGTATACCAAGAAATACAGTGTAGAACCAAGCTGCAGGAAGCTGTGTATTACCCATTCCTTTAATTATATTTAAGAATACAGGCTGGCTTATTATTGTAGTAACCTTTTACTCGTTCCGTTTCTAAAACATTTCTCTTGCAGTTTCTATTAGGACTATACTAATTGATCCAAACCAGCAGAGTATTTATGAAAAACATAAACCATAGTTTTCTCGTTTCCCCACAAACCTTTTTATTATTAACTAGAGGCCTGGTGCACAAAATCGGTGCACTCAGTGTGTGTGTGTGGGGTTGTCCTCAGCCTGGCCTGCACTCTCTCGCACTCCAGGAGCCCTTGGGGTATTTCCAAGGCGGGCCTAAGCTGGCAGTCGGACATCCTTAGTGCTGCCCTGGATGCTCACCAGCCCATGCTCGCCAGCCTTGAGGTTGGCTTCTGGCTGAGCAGCGCTCCCCCTGTGGGAGCACACTGACCACCAGGGGACAACTCCTGCTTTGAGCATCTGCCCCCTGGTGGTCAGTGTGCATCATAGTGACCAATCTTCTGCCATTTCGTAGATTTGCATATTAGACTTTCATTATATAGAATGTTAAACTACTGTTTTAAGCAATATGTCTAAGAATCTGTATACTTTATTTGATCAAAACCATTCCAGGATTGTAGCTGATGGTCCTTGCCTGCATAAAAGACAATGGAAGAACAATGTTATTAGAGTATATTTTTAACATTGAGCTAAATGACAGTACTAGTCAGTAGAATGTGCTATGTGTTTGAAGACAGGTAACAGTAAACAGAGACAATATTTCCAAATTAAGCTGCTGAAAAAGGAATAATGGTTAAGTCATTTGAATTAAATTGTAAATTAGTCTTAATTTTACCTTCAGGGTAGAAAGATATAATTGGGAACTTAACCATAGAAAGACATAATTGAGAAGTTAAAACATTTCCCAGAGAAAAAGTTCTCTGGGTAGCACAATATTCATTATTTTAGAATTATTTTTGTATTAAAGGGTTGATCTTACTGTTTTCTGTGATTAGCCTACCTAATCAAAACTGACAATACTTAGTTTTAAAAAATATATATATTCTGTGCGTAGTGGTTCATATTTTTGTTACCCACAAATGCTGTCATTAAATTAGCCAAGTTGGAATAATTCACAATGCTAATTCCCTATGCCAACGATTTTAACAGTTTAATTATTTTTTATTGGAGAATCTTTAATTCTAAGAATGCATTTCCTTCAAGCAATTCTAATTACACGGAATTTGAAGTTGATTTTATGCATTGATTAATACCACATGCAGGGAGACTCCAGTGTTAGAAGTCTGCGTCTCTAAGTCATTAAAATGTGTATTTTAATAAAGGCTCATTGGGAACCCAAAGAGATTGTGTCTAATGTTTCTGTTCAGAGCAACAACAAATTATGCAAATATTATGATTTTAAACTATGTAGTTTAGCTCCTGTTTTAAAACATTCTCTCTTGAAACTTAATTTTTCAAATACGAGTTTATTGCATACAAACTTAAGAATGTCTGTTTATCATCTGTTCACATACGGAGTTTGAAAACAGAAATGCTGTCTGTTTTCACTATATGACATGTCAAGGCCCTATATCCACATGTGGTGAATTTCCTCCTCTCTGGAGTGCATTTGTCTTACTAGCTCATCCAGGGTGCTAAATATTGCTTGATTATTCCTCTTCATTAACACAATTAATATAGTAGTAGAATCTTTTTGCATGATTATTATCATGGTGTTTTATTTCGCATGCCGTTTATACTCCACAAGACATTTCTATCATTATTTAGCACATTAAACACTTATTTATATTCATCCATCTGTTTACCTTCTTTTGGTGAATTGTAATTCCATTCGATATTCCTGGGTTCACATTTCAGATCAGTTTCTTGGCACAGCCTTCGTTTAGAATTTTCTTTTTAACAATGTTCCTATGGTGGACATCATCCCCAGCCTTTGTCTGCAAGCATCTTCATGTCACTTCCATTTGGGAAGGACAGGGTCTCTCTGCCTGTCATAGGATTCTAGATGGCAGGATCTAGTCCTTGGAAGTACAGAGATGTCATCCCACTGCCTCCCCATTTCCATTGTCATTGATGAGAAGACAGCTGTCAGTCTTAAGGTTGTGCTTTGAAGAGGGGGTGTCCTTTCCCCCAGGCCTGGCTTTTATGTTTTACTCTCTCTCTCTGCAGCAGTTCCAGGAAATGCCTAGGCCCAGGTGCACTTTCTTTTTGTACATGCAGCTGAAGGTACCCTTGGGGGACTTGATGCTATGAATCTTTCATCATTTTGAGGAAATTCCTAGTCATTATTCCTTTGAATATCGCTTTTCACCCATTATTTCTCTTCTCTCCTCCTAAGACTTTAATTATAATTATGGTACTTTTTGGAGAGTGTCCAGAATATCTCTTATTCGACTTTATCCCAGGTCGTGAGGGCAATATTTGCTGACTTTCTGGTTTTGTTCTGATGTGTCCGTTGAAAACTCTCCACTATTCATCATTTCAGATACCACATTTCATTTTCTGTTTACGGTGTCAACTGATTCTTCATTCTTGTGGAATCGATCCTAGTGCTATGGTAAATTTTATTAATGTTTAATGCATTTTTCTGTACCTTTCACTATTTCCTTTAACATATTAATTGTAGTTAATTTAAAGTGTTTATTAATTCTAATATATAGCCATTGGCATGGCTGAGTCTATTTTGTGTCTTTTTTCCCTTGCTGGATGGTTATATATATTTCTTAGCCTGTTTCTAATGTTTTTGTAATTTAATGCCAGTTAGTGTGTCATGAAATAATTCTAGAGGTTCTGGGTGATATTATATTGCATTTAATAAAGTTTGCCTTTTCCGCATTGCATGTGAAGCAAATACAAGAGGAGCTAGCCAGCTAAACCCAATTAGAAATGACGATTAGTTGCTCTTTGTTTCAGTCTTGATAAGATTGTGTATATCTCTTGTTTGACTTTTCCCTACACATGGCTCTCCCAAGCTTTTTGATTGAAAGCTTTCCAAATCTCTCTCTCTCTCTCCACACACACACACACACACACACACACACACACACACACACACACAGTGGTACCTCGAGATACGAGTTTAATTCGTTCCATAACCTTGAGGCGTGGGAAACTATGAGACGCTCAATTCGCGGTAAACTGGTGGGTCGTGTGCAGCCGGCCGATCCGCGCGATGACTCCTATCTCAAATGTTGCTCGTATTTCAAAGCAAAAATCGCTCGCTCGACAGCTCGTATCTCAAAAATCTCGTATGTTAGGGCACTCGTATCTTGAGGTACCACTGTATATGTATATATATACACACACATATATGTGTGTGTGTGTGTATATTTATAGATATATAGATATAGAGATATATAGAGATATAGAGATAGAGAGATAGAGATATAGATAGAGATATCTAGATATAAAGATAGAGATAGAGATATATAGATAGAGATAGAGATATATAGATACATAGACATATAGAGATATAGATATATATAGTTATATATATAGATATAGAGATAGATATAGAGAGATGTAGAGATAGAGATATAGAGCTATATATAGGGATATAGGGATATACAGTGGTACCTCGAGATACGAGTGCCCTCACATACGAGATTTTTGAGGTACGAGCCATCGAGCGAGCTATTTTTGCTTTGAAATACGAGCAACAGTTGAGATAGGAGTCATCGCGCGGATCGGCCGGCTGCACACGACCCACCAGTTTACCGCGACTCGAACGTCTCATAGTTTCCCACGCCTCAAGGCTACGGAACAAATTAAACTCGTATCTCGAGGTACCACTGTATAGAGATATAGAGATATAAATATAGATATAGAGATATAGAGATACTGTATATAGATATATAGATACATAGATATATAGAGATAGAGACAGATATATACATAGAGATAAAGATAAAGATACACAGATATAGATATAGATATAGATATAGATATAGATATAGATATAGATATAGATATAGATACAGATACATATATATTGACCCCCGCTGACTCTGAGAGAGTCAGCTATATCCGTTCGGAGTTTTACCTGAACTCGGGGTCTCTCGCTGCCCTGTGTGGCTTGCCTGCCAGGCCAGTCCTCGGGAAGCTGACTGTGCCTCCGAGCTGAGTTCCTTCCTGTCGTCTTGGGTTCCTGCGTGTGGTGAGGGGGAGGGGGAGGGCACTCCGCCTCGGGAAGATGTGTGTTCTCTCTCCAGCCTCCTGCGCGGCCAGCCATTCACCTGTGTCCTCAGCTCCCCACTGACCAGCCTTGTGAACTCCTCGCTGTCCCTCTCTGCCGTTTGTCATCCAGATCCTCCAGGCTCGTCCACGCGGTGGCCATGCCTTCAGTAAAACATACCAGTACAGCGAATATTGGCAGCTCCCTGCGGGAAAGGCCTCCGTTCCATGGATTTATAGAACTTGAGTTCTTTTTATTTTATTTTATTGCTACCCAGGCTCTTTACTGCTTTTAAAAAATGTGATTGAAAACAAATATTTGCCGTTTTCTTTCTTTTACAGGAGTTTTGGCCATCTGTGTCTGACAACACCCAACCTATAAGGTTATTTCTTCCCCCTGACAAATCTGTCCTGTGCTTAGTTATCCCTGACTTCCTTCTCCAACGTCCCGTTCTGCTCCCCAAAGAGAAGCAGCTCCGGTCTGAGGCCTCATGCACTTAGTTCAGACCCATCTGCAGAACCCCCCTTTTAGTCAAATGAGCAGTAATTTTAGTCTCATTGGACGCATCCCAAATGGGACGTCTCATCATAGTCACGTTCCTGGCACTCGGGCATGAAAGTTGGTCTGTTTTGGTGCTCTGCATCTAAAGGTTGCTCATTATATTGCCAATTTTTAAAAAAATATCTTTTTATTGATTTTTCACAGAGAGGAACGGAGAGGGATAGAAAGTTGGAAACATTGATGAGAGAGACATCGATCAGCCGCCTCCTGCACGCCCCCTACTGGGGATGTGCCCGCAACCAATGTACGTGCCCTTGACTGGAATCGAACTGGGGACCTTTTAGTCCGCAGGCCAACGCTCTCTCTCCATGAGCCAAACCGGTTGCGGCATTATATTGCCAATTTTTAACAAGCGCCATATCAATGCTTCTGCAGAATAAATGCGATAAGTTCTTTTGATGAGGAAATAACTATATCCACTTTCCATGGCTTTACCAGGCAGGGCACACTCATGTTGGCAACATGTTTGCAGGTCTGCTTGGTCATAAATATCTATTGAATAAGTTAAAGCATGCGTAAAAGGCTTTCAGATAATTTCTGCACATAAGTGTCACCTGTGCTCTACTCATAAATTCCGATTTATTGTGTTCTACTGGATGGCTTTAAATTTTGTATAAAAAGAGTCATCATTTGAGCATAAAATTACTAGATGTGTGCTTATGGTCTAGTTTTTACATCACATTTTTCTAAATGACATGCAAATGTATTTACCAACTAAATTCTTCTCACATCGCTTACTTATGGCCACGATGATGTTGTTTGTGTGTTTGTTTGCTTGTTTATTTATTTATTTTACAATGGTGCTGTTTAATGACCAACCACAAAACTTCATTGGCATACAAGAATAAACCGGCCTGTCTGGTCAGTGTGGCTCAGTGGTTGAGCATTGACCTATGAATTGGGAGGTCTCTGTTTCAATTCCCAGTCAGGGCACCTGCCAGGTTTGTGGGCTCAATTCCTCGGGGCGAGGGGGCATGCGTAAAGCAGCTGATCCATGATGTTTCTCTCTAATCAATGTTTCCATCCCACCATCCTTCCCTCTCCTCTCTCGCTCTGCTGCCATCATCCTGATCTTTTAGGAAAACACCATTGGCTTCCTCCATCTTTCCTTCCTCATTTCTTCTTCCTTCTCCCACTGCTGCTTCCTCGTCCTTCTGTTGTGTTCTTCTTCCTGGAAGGACTCGATGTTTTTGCCCAACGACAGTGAGCAGAAAGTGACTTTATTAGGCACATAAATCATCAGTGGCAGGAAAGCTACCCCCAAGAATGCCAGAGTGAGCAATGTGCGGAGGGCCCACTCTATCTCTCTCACTTGAGAGGCACGTAAGCCGCATAATGGAGCTTGCTGCCGGAGAAATGTCACGGCTCCCGACCGCAGCCTGTCATTGTTTCCAAGTAAAATATTACTTGCGGGCGGTTGTCTCCTTTTTCCTCATATTCTAGAGCCAGTCTCCACTCAGGGGGAGAACAGTTTTCCACAAAGGCGAACGTAAAGTGTGGATTTGTCTTAGAGTGAGAGATATGATCTAGAATATATATTAAAAAAAATAGCTGAGACCGGTTTGGCTCAGTGAATAGAGCATCAGCCTGCGGACTGAAAGGTCCCAGGTTCGATTCCGGTCGGGGGCATGTACCTTGCTTGCGGGCACAACTCCAGTGTGGGGCGTGCAGGAGGCGGCTGATTGATGTCTCTCTCTCTCATCGATGTTTCTGACTTTCTATCCCTCTCCCTTCCTCTCTGTAAAAAAATCAATGAAGTATATTTTAAAAAAATAGAATAAAAAAATGAAGTGAATGATGTGCCATTTACATGTGGCTTATTTACCAAAAGTGCTCAATTTGCATGCGCAAATTATTAATCATCTACTCTCCAGTTTCTTTACGTAAATGCTTCCAGATGCTGGTGTTAACTGGTGAATTCCTAGATTCTGAACTGGGAGGACTGTATCTGTGCCATGACGTTTCTGAAAAAAAAATTATCTGGGTTTTGAAGTATGTTGTTATATGTAAAAGATGATATTAGCTACTAATATATTTACTCATGGTTTTCAGAGTGATTGAAAGAGGCCATATGACATGATCAAGTGGAAGAATAGACTCTAAGTTCTTTCATGTATGTGTATGTGACCTTGAGAAAAACCTACGGGTACTCCCTGGATACCTATAAAATGAGGGCTCATGAAGTCACTGCCACCTCTGATGGTTGTGAGGATTAAAAAAACAAACCCAGGTATAAAAAGCTGCTTGTCCTGGTGTCATCTAGCTCGCTCGTAACCCCACGCATGAAATTAACTTCCCTCACAGTAGCTCGGTGCGGGGACAGAGTAAAGAGCAAAGGAACGCTGGTCCCTGGAGGAGCCGGTTAATTCAGGAGAGCGCGAGTTCTGGGAGAAAAAGGACCCAGCGAGGTAAGAAAAACCTCTTGCGCGTGGTGACGAGATACATCTCCATTTACAGCCTGCCTAGAACGAGCATTTCTCAGGCGCGGTGCCTTCCAGCTCCCGGAATACAAATGTGCCCACCGAGAGGAAAGCATCCATGAAGGGAGGCTCGAGCATCTCCGGCTGCGGCCTCTGAATAAACGCTCCCCTTTTGTTTACTGAGACATCGCAGCGCACAGAACACGGCGGTCGGCTGTGGGCAGAGTCCTTGATGCAATCAGCGCTCTGCCAGCCAGGAGGTTCCCCCGGGAACGTCTTCCGTGAGGGGGGTGTGTGCTTCAAATGCACCCAGCAAATGCAGAATGAAAAGGCGGCAAGGAATACATTATTCATTAATAAAGACTGACAGTGAAAAATGCTCTGTATTGTCATGTTAGAGCCTTCAGGGCTGTAAACCAAAATACAGGGCCCGAGGCTAGAAAAGAGTCAGTCTTTTCATTTCTCAAAAGGAGGATATTTGGCCTGGCCCAGCCAGCATGGCTCAGTGGTTGAGGGTCGACCTCTGAACCAGGAGGTGATAGTTTGATTCCCAGTCAGGGCATAGGCCCAGGTATTGGGCTCCATTACCAGTAGGGGGTGTGCAGGAGGCAGCTGATCAATGATTCTCTCTCATCATTGATGTTTCATCTCTCCTCCCTCCTTCTTCCTTCCTCTCAGAAATCAATAAAAATTGCTTCAAAACAAGAAAGAAATTGCATAGTTGCTTTGGAGGCACTGTGGAGTGCAACAAAATAAACTCACATTAAGTTAATATATTTTAAATATTTAAATTTTATGGTGAAATAATATTTATGCTTAAAACTGCCTTCATAGAAGTATAATTGATATAAAATAAACTTTAAATATTTAAACGTAGAATTTAATGAGTTTGATATATGTATACACGGGTGAAACCATCAAACGTATTCAAATTTTGCAAACCTAAGTAAGTTTTATTTCCAATAAATTTACTATTTCGCGGTGGCCTTTTATCTGCAGCTTGTATACTTGTAGCTTTCCCTCACTGGCTTTATATGCAATATTATTGCACTATTGTTTTCTTTTTTAAAGTATATTTTATTGATTTTTTACAGAGAGGAAGGGAGAGGGATAGAGAGTTAGAAACATCCATGAGAGAGAGAAAAATCGATCAGCTGCCTCTTGCACATCCCCTACTGGGGATGTGCCCACAACCAAGGTACATGCCCTTGACTGGAATCGAACCTGGGACCTTTCAGTCCACAGGCTGATGCCCTATCCACTGAGCCAAACCGGTTTCAGCTACACTGTTGTTTTCTTATGTACCTAAAACTGTGTCATCCTTTCAATATTTTATTTATTCACAGCTCAACTCCAGCACCATGTTCTGTATGAAGCTTTCCTGATGTCCTCTTCAAAAGAAATCTTTTCCTCTTTGTCTTTTTTAAAACCTTGATTGTTGCCAAAACCGGTTTGGCTCAGTGGTTAGAGTGTCGGTCTGCGGACTGAGAGGTCCCAGGTTCGATTCTGGTCAAGGGCATGTACCTTGGTTGTGGGAACATCCCCCGTAGGGGGCGTGCGGGAGGCAGCTGATCGATGTTTCTCTCTCATCGATGTTTCTAGCTCTCCATCCCTCTCCGTTCCTCTCTGTAAAAAAATCAATAAAATATATTTAAAAAACAACAACACAAAAACATGCAATTAATGCACACACTAATGCCTTGGCAGGACCAGGCCAAATGGTTTGTGGGCCTTATGCAGCCTGCGGGCCTGATGTTCCCCATCGTTGATATAGAGTGATGAGAAAAGATCTATCCTATCCAGCATGTTCTTCATTTAAAATCTCAGAGGAACTGTCCAGACAAGAGCCGGTTTCAGGAATGATGGGGAGGGCGGGAGGAGAGGAGAAAGAAGGGGAGTGGAAAGGAAAGGATGCCCAGGAAGCCCCAGCTGTGGTGTGAATGGAGGTGACGGGGAGATGGGAAGAATGCGTTAGGGATGGATGTGAGTTCGTATTGGCAGTCGCACTCAGATAAAGTACCGCTCACTACTTACTCCAACGTGGGAAATTAAGTGCCTGATTCCTCAAGGAGCGACCCAAGACAGGTAAATACGACAGGAAGGCTTATTTTAAAAGGAGCCACTTTGACTGTGAGTAATATAATAAAAATTTATTAGCCCCAGAAAACAAACTCTCTCGTTCTCCTTCCGTCGCCGAGATCCTAAGAAGCAGCTCAGGGACCTTGCGCTGAGTCTCACACTTCCACGTGGCATGGGAAAGATTAAATGGGGAACTTACATGCATCTCTGCACAGCCCTTGGTCACACATAACAGTGCAGTGAAGGCTTGTGGGGTGGCGGGGGAGTTGGGGTGCAGAGGCCATTGGGGAAAATGGGGACATCTGTAATACTTTCAGAAATAAATTTTTTGTGTGTGTTTAGGACTGAAGCTCAGTAAGAGCTAAAATGCAGTGTTCCGGGGAAATATGGAACTTCATTTTACTGTGTCATTTGACTCTTAATCTCCATTTTGAAAATTTACTTCTGAAAGTATTACAGATGTCCCCCATTTTCCCCAATGGCCCTGTGCACCCCACATTTCCCCCCAAGCCTTCACTGCCCTGTTGTGTGTGACCAGGGGCTGTGCCTAGATGCATATAAGTTCCCCTTTTATTAATCTTTCCCTCTCACTCTCTCCCTCCCTGCCCGCCCTCTGAGACTCCTGGGTCTGTCCTGTGCGTCTGTGCCTCTGGATCTATTTCGTTCATCAGGTTATTGGGCTCCTTCGATTCCACATGTGAGTGAAATCATGTGACACTTGTAAACTTGTTGTTCTCTCTGCCCAGCAAAGTAGGTGGTGAACTTGGCAAGTACCAATAGACGGGGGTTTTAAAGAAGAGTTGTTTACATACGTGAAACACTTCAGGGGCTGAAGAGCGGGAAAGAACTGAACGGTATAAATAATGAGCATAAGATTGGGGTACAAAATAATTGTCCTCTGTAAAGAAAAATTAGGAGAAGACTGGATATTGAAGAAATAGATTATTTAGCCCAAACTGGTTTGGCTCAGTCGATAGAGCGTCGGCCTGCGGACCGAAAGGTCCCAGGTTCGATTCCGGTCAGGGGCATGTACTCTGGTTGCGGGCACAACCCCAGTAGGGGGTGTGCAGGAGGCGGGTGATGGATGTTTCTCTCCCATTGATGTTTCTAACTCTCTATCCCTCTTGTTTCCTCTCCGTAAAAAAAAACATATATATATATTAAAAAAATAGATTATTTAGATATATTAAATCATGGCTACAGTGCATATGATCTCTCCACCCTCCTCTCCAAATAAAAGATCAGATTGTAAACACTAGTTAGCAAGTCCCAAACCGTTCTCTGGTATTTTTTACTCATGAGAAGAGAGAAAATCTCGAAGACCTTATGTGTCCACCTTCACAACAAGCACCAAAACAATAGAAACAAACCCCAACATGATGAACCCCGAGGAAAACATCAAGCATCTTGGAGCCCTGAGGTAAGTCCGACAGGTCCCCCTGGCTTTGCTCCCAACACCCCCCCTAAATCAAAACAACGGGCCGATGGTGCGGGGTCATTGTCTCTGATGTGTCGCCGGAGTGTTACTTCTGGCTGTGCATCAAACATGCCGCCACCGCTGGCTGCCTGGGAACTCACCATGTTTATGGAGTCGCTTATCCTCAGGTGCCCTCTGGCGCGCACTTCTAAAGAAGACGCAGGAGTGCATTCAGCCGGTCATTGTAAAACCAGCCCTGGCCTGGCACAGTGACCTGCCTCATCAGAAGCTCCATGGGTGACAATTTCACAGCAAACAGACACAGACCAGCACAGACCGACAGGCAGTTTCTGTAAGGGCGCATGCCTGTTTATTTTGTGGCTGCAGCTTCTCTTACTCAGATTAAGGATGCCCCCTGCTCTTTCCAGTTTGCTAAGAGTTGTTTTCGTGTGTGTGTGCGCACACATGTATGCATGTATGTGCACATGTGTATATACATGTGCGCACATATATGTATGTGTATATGTATGTATACACATATGCAGGTGCATATACGTGTGTGCATATATATGCACGTGTATATATGTGTGTGCATATATATGTATGTGTATATATGCATACACATATGCATGTGTATATGTGCGTGCACATATATGTGTGTGCATATATGTGCACACACATACATATACACACATGTGCGTATATATACACATATATGTGTGTGTGTATATATTTACACATATATATAAATGTATGTTAATCCAGTGCTTTTTTATGCGTCTACTGACATGGTTTCTGTCGGTAAAGCAAGCCGTTCACATGGGAAATATAGGCCTGATGATCTGATGTTAAGAACCTGAAACAAAACCCATTTGTTGAAGGCACAGTATTGATCTGTGACAGTTCACTCAGAGTTGTGACCTTGCGTTGAAGATACCGATGGGCTGGTCTTGCTTCCTTGTATTGTCTTGTAAAATTCTGTTGCCAGCATAATGGTCTCCTAGAAGGAGTTAAGAAGGTCTCTCACATTTCCCCTGTCCCCCCAGAATCTGGGAAACTTCGGGTTATTCCTCCCTCCAGTGTTTGGGGGACATTATCAATGAGACCGTTTAGTAGGGGAGATTTCTTTAACCACCAGCTTTTTTACATTCAGATTCAAATTTCAATACAAATATTCATATCACTCATTATTTTTCTGTAAACGTGTCTATTTAATTGTCAAAATATATTCCTATCATTTCAAGATATCCTCTTGTTATTGAAGACTGGGGTGTTCCCCTCCCCACTGCGTGCTGGGGGCCTTATGCTATCTTGGAAAAAAAAGAATTTTCTAACACTTTGCAGGAGGGATGAGGGATTTTTATTTGCGTGGAATTGCACTCCTGGGTTTCCGAAGCCCCTTCCAGCCATAGAAGAAGAGCGGGGGTTTCAGCGCCCCGGCTGCATGCGAAGCCAGCGTCCGGAGCTTCTGTTCCAGGTGGCAGCCGCGCCCAGTTCAGCGTCAGGCTGTGACTGTCCGTTAGTCCAGCGTGCGTCTGTGCATCTGTGTGTGTGGGGGGTGGGTGGGTAGGGGAGATTATAAAAATTGTTTAAGCATGTATCAACAATGCATTGCCTTTATTCTTTTTAAAAATATATTCTATTGATTTTTTACAGAGAGGAAGGGAGAGGGATAGAGAGTTAGAAACGTCAATGAGAGCTGAAACCGGCGTGGCCCAGTGGATAGAGCATCGGCCTGCAGACTGAAAGGTCCCAGGTTCGATTTCAGTCAAGGGCATGTACCTTGGTTGCGGGCACATCCCCAATGGGGGGCGTGCAGGAGGCAGCTGATCGATGTCTCTCATTGGTATTTCTAGCTCTCTATCCCTCTCCCTCTCTGTAAAAAAATCAATAAAATATATTTAAAAAAAAAAAAGAAACATGGATGAGAGAGACATTGATCAGCTGCCTCATGCACGCCCCCTACTGGGAATGTGCCCACAACCAAGGTACATGCCTCTGACCGGAATCAAACCTGGGACCTTTCAGTCTGCAGGCCGATGCTCTATCCACTGAGTCAAACCAATTTCGGCCATTGCCCTTATTCTTTAGGCATCTTTTATAGTAAAGGATTTGTCATTGCAGAGTCGCCTTTTAGGATAAAAGGGTGTCTGATCTAACTTAAACTCTAACCTGTCTTCCTCAGGTACCACAGGAAGCATCCTGAAGGTGGGGGCCGCAGTGAGCCTTTATCTTTGGAGTAAGGTTCTCAGAAATGGCATTAAGCACAGTTAATTCATTTCCACCATGGAATCAAAGAATAACAGTTATAATTACGAATTTAGCAGAGTTTTAACACTGAACGCTATATTTTTATTTCATGAACTTGACTTCAAATGGCTACCTCAATGGCAAAGCTGGCTGCACCTTTAGAAATATACCAGTAGCGCTGAAACCGGTTTGGCTCAGTGGATAGAGCGTCGGCCTGCAGACTGAAAGGTCCCAGGTTCGATTCCGGTCAAGGGCATGTACCTTTGGTTGTGGGCACATCCCCAGTAGGGGGCGTGCAGGAGGTAGCTGATTGATGTTTCTCTCTCATCAATGTTTCTAACTCTCTATCCCTCTCCCTTCCTCTCTGTAAAAAATCAATAAAATATATATATATATATATATATATATATATATGAAATATACCAGTAGTATCTAACATGTTCATAACAGCATATGGGCACATGCTTTTCATGCACTTTGTTGAATAGGCTTTATTATAAAGATGTTTGTGGGATATAATTAGTTTTTCCATTTCTAATACCACTTTATTCTGTTAGCAAAGAATCAGCATATACATTTTAAAGCTATACGAATATTAACATCAGTTGTACCAACGAAACTCTATGCTTTTGAATACTACATCCTTAACTTTCTTAAACAAATAATAATCCTGAGTGTCCCGACTTCGAGTCAGAATCGAATGTGACAGACGTATGACCCAAAACACAATTTTCCTACGGAGCGGGGATCTCAGGAGGACAGTGGAAAGTAGCTCCCGGCTTACAGAAATCAGGTTTTTCACTCAGCGATGTCTTTTAGGCTAATGTTTCCTTTCCTTCCTGGGTCGATTTAGCCCTGTCAGTCTCAGAGGACTTCACACGGACTCATTGATCTCCCCAGAGCCCCTTGCACCGTGAAAGCACGGTGCAATGATTGGCGATTGCAATTAGCACCGGACGGACTTTTTACTCTCGCTTTCTTCCACCCAGGTAGTCTTCACAGCCTTTGTTTTTTTTTTTTAATATCACCTTGTGAAGCCAAATTAAGATCAACATATTGGACAGTACTACTGATTGACCTCATCTGGAAACAAAATTGAAAATCAAGTGTTTTAAAAGAGGTTATTCCTTCTAACAATTCACCTGAGCAGCTAGAGGAGACACTTTTATATGCAGCACGAAATGACCTTTTGGAGAAAGGTACTCAACATGCTGAGTGAGTGCCCCTTTCATCAATGGGAATCAAGCAGCTGCATAATGCGGTTGACCTGAAAAAAAAAAATGACTGAGCTGTCTAGAAATTCACTCCCGTGGAAAAGCATCCGAGTTTATTGGAGAATCTAGTATTAAGCACTTTCCATCTATGAAATTTCAGCTTACGTTGAAGATCAAACACTTTACCCTTGCAGGCACGTTAAGATCTGGGGCAGGTGGTATTATAAGTTTATGTGCATTGTACATAAGCAGTGAAGAGGCATTATCTGAGCAGTGAATGTTGTCATTAAGTTTTAGAGCTAAACTGGATGAACTCATTCAGGCTGAAAACGTGTTTTTAAGTCAGTTCTTTCAAATGTCTGACCAGATCCCTGCTCATTTGTTTCCACCATGTAGACATAGCCACAGACCTCGCCGATAACATCCATCAGCTCTTCAGTGTTTGCTTGTAGCTAGTAAGATGATACCAGGAAGTTGAATGATTTGTTTTGCCAAATGTAAAAAATCATGCAGACATGTCAAGTAAGAGCGCATAGCAAATTAAAGTACTGATAACTTAGCCCTAACTGGTTTAGCTCAGTGGATAGAGCATCAGCCTGCGGACCGAACGGTTCCAGGTTCAATTCCGGTCAAGGGCATGCACCTGGGTTGTGGGCACATCCTCAGTAGGGAGCGTGCAGAAGGCAGCTGGTTGATGTTTCTCTTTCATCGATCTTTCTGGCTCTCTATCCCTCTGCCTTCCTCTCTATGAAAAATCAATAAAATATTTTAAAAGGACTGATAACTTAGATTAAAAAAGCATCAGAAAGTAGTGCCAATCCTATTATCTTATTTCAAATACAGACTGCGATTCGGCGAGGTTACATAAGCAGGGTCAGTATCACCATCTCACAGTTAATATCATGCTGTGTGTTTCCTAGGTCAGTGTCTTATCAGAGCTCTTCTACTCAGACTGTGGTGTTAATTCCCCATAAATGTAGGCATTGAGGAATAAAGCGATGTTAGAAAGATAACAGCAAATTAGGCACAGATGCATTGCGAAGACATTTTTATGATGAGAAGTTATCTGGGGGAAATAATCTTTGATATGGATGCATTGTTGCTACTGTGGCTGCATATATTTAGAACCTAAAACAGTGACTGATAAATAGTGTATGTAGCCAGCATACCATGTCATCATAAACATGACATTTGAGTGTGTAAGATTACATCTTGCTCAGTCATGATGGAGCTAGAAGAAAAGATAAGTATGAATTCATATTTCCAGGGGTGAGTTAAAACCATAAAGTAGAGCGTTCTGAATACCAAAGGGCTCCTGGGTGAGAGTAAACAATATGCAGTTTATAGAAGTGGGACCCCCGTGGCCAGCTGAGGGCCGAGGGATGTCTGCCTTTCCACCTGGCTTAGACGGTCACACTGAGGTGACAGGAATTCAGTAAGGGTAAAAATGTGACTGGGGGAATGATGTCCATTCGCTAACAAACTTGTCGCAGTGCCTGAGGTCATCTGTGGCTTTCCTTTTCGTTGTTGTTTTTACTGTCTTTTCAATTACACCAATTATTCTACTCCATTCACAGATTCCTTTGAAACCAATGTCATGCTTTGACCAAATAGTTCAAGGTTGGAGGGTTGGAGGGAACCATGAGAAATTGGGGACTAGCTATTAAGTCATTATATGTGGTTACTTGTTCGCAGGTAAATAAGTTACTTCCAAAGCCTATGCTGAAAAGCCATTTCAATTAAAACCCCCCACTGTTTGTGTTTTTTAAAAGCTGTGTAATACATTGCCCTAACCGGTTTGGCTCATTGGATAGAGTGTTGGCCTGTGGACTCAAGGGTCCCAGGTTCAATTCCAGTTAAGGGCATGTACCTTGGTTGCGGGCACATCCCCAGTAGGGGGTGTGCTGGAAGCAGCTGATTGATGTTTCTCTCTCATCGATGTTTCTAACTCTCCATCCCTATCCTTTCCTCTCTATAAAAAAAATCAATAAAATACTTTTAAAAAGCTGTGTAATACAACTATCATAACCTACATATACTTTTCAGAAAAATAAGACCTAAATGAATAATTGAGTGAATAATTAATTACCTAGATACCACTCCAGAGAAATATTTAAAAGTAGAGTAAACCCCCAATTTCCTCTTTATCAATTTGCTGACCTATATTTTGTTTTCATTCTAGCAGCATTCAATCCTACCCATTATCTCATTATGACTAAATTTACATTATAGATCATTCTTCCACTACACACCCCATAAACTAATTGGCACTCTCCTACTCGCCACACACAGAGATTTGAAATGAGCTCATTATCTGTTATGATTTTCTTTTAACAAGCCAATAATATAATCAATGTGAGCTGTCATATAACATTTGGGAAGAAACCTCTGGTTTTAATTTCATGTACCGACTAGAGGCCCGGTGCACGAAATGCGTGCATGGGGCTTGGCACCCACCACAGTGCCCGGGACCTCTGCACCTCTGCCTTTGGCCCCAACCTGGGTGGCTTCATCTGGGAAGTCATCAGGACGTTTGCTCTAATTAGCATATTATGATGCTTTTATTATTATAGATTGGCACAGTTAAAGAATTGGCCTTCTTCTTATACGTGTAACCATCATACGCACACTTACCATTAAGGGCTTCTTAAGAGCGTTGGTCACACTGAACCATTTCACGGTTCCATACTATTTCGCAAAGGGGTCAGGAGTCTAGTGGGGGTCTCTCAGCAAATCCGTATGTTCCTGCGATCTCTCTGAGAAATATGAATGAGCTGATTTTCCCCATATTAGCATCACAGGAATATGAATAAACCCAATCAGTATTGATTTACAACACAGATAATTAGAGGAGAATGTGCGAGAAGGCTTTCTAATAGAATTCTGTCAATCAAGTCCAGGCCCAGCTTCCTCGTTATGTGTTTGCGGAAGCCGTGGGATGGAATTTGGTGACATTTCAGAGACAGTGACTTTGAGTTCGGAGGAAATGTTTTAGGTTCATTTCATTACCTTCGAAAAGTAAAAGCAAATTTGTCTTGTAAAAAGCAATTACTTCTTAGCTGACCAGTACACAATAGCAGTCTAAGAGAGAGTTCTCATTCCACTATTCAAATCCTGAACCAGCAAACTAGTGTTTGATTTTTCTTTAAGCCAATTTTACTGTGTTTGAATTGCAAAAGCACTTAATCTTCATAAAGTAGGTTATTATCATGGATACCGTATTGTGTTGGGATGGCATACTAGCTGAGGGACTTCAGAGTGGTGTTTTTTTTTTTAATATATAATTTCCAATATTTATGACATTTGAAAAATGATACTTGCTAGAAAACATTCATGAAAATTATAAGAAATAAATAGAACATTGTAAATTGGGACATTGAACTACTCTTTTACGTCTGCATTGGTACTTATCTTTATTTAAAATGATAGTTTATGCATTAAGTCATGAGTACAATTCTATAAGGACTGTAATGAATAATATATGAGAAAAACCTGACTGAATCTCAGTCAGATTGTTTTGATTTATCTTTAATATTTGATTTACTTTTATTTTTAAATCTTTTAAATTTTTCAAAACCTATTTCAGAGAGGAAGGGAGAGGGATGAGAGAGAATCATTGATCGGTTACCTCCTGCACACCCCCTACTGAGGATCAAGCCCATAACCAGGAAATATGTCCTGACAGGGAATCCAACCGTGACCTCCTGGTGGATGGGTTGACACTCAACCACTGAGCAACACCAGCTGGTCTGTCTTCAATATTTTAAACTTGGTCTCTATAATGAAATTTAGTTCATACTTTTATAGAGGTGTTTTTAAAAATTTATAATATGCCTCATAATGTTTAAATACAGAGACAGAGTTCAGGGGAGCATTTGCTGATGTAGATTGTTGCCCTACAGTGTGAAGTATTACAAGGAGTTAGATAAATCATAAAAATTGTACTAAAAGTACTATGGAGTGGTAAAGTCTAAAATTTGAAAATTAAAATTAAAAAATACACACACACACACACACACACACACACACATATATATATATATATATATATATATATATCAGGCTTAGATTACACAAGATGTTATTTTTTGGTTAACATACTCTAAACTTAATTTCCAAAATAAATCTCCAATGTTAACAAAGTGAAAAGGGGAAAAAAAAAGTATCGACAAAATAACTGAAATATAGCAAAAATTGACCTCGAAATTTCAGTGACCTTTAAGAGTATGCCATTGGAATTAGTAATGATCATGGCATGGGAACCGGTTTTAGGATTCTAAACAATACAAAGTCACATCAGTATTTACCTATTTACAGTATATATATTTTGGAGGGTGTCAAAATGTTATCTGTTCCTAAAGAGTCTTAGAGCATTCTTTAATATGATTAGAATACAAATTACGGCCATTTTTTTATAGTCTGGTAGAAGAGGTGATTTATCTGTCAGTTTTAAACAAAGCACCTTCAGGACTGAAACTTACGGGAAAGAAGGGGTTTATTAAAGTGCCTTACACTGGCCAGAAAAAGGATGAGGCCTAGGGTCTAAAGGTCTACACCACTGGCAGCAGGACTGGATGGAGACAGAACTCTGGTGCCTGGGGGCAGAAAGGGCTCTTGGTACCTTGGGTTTGGGGGAGAGAAAGGGAAGTTTCCAAAGAATCTCCGCTGGCTGTAGAGAGGGGATGGGGGACAGTGAAGGGGCGGTTGGAGGATAGGGACCTCGTCCCAAAGGAAGAAGCATTTGCGGCTCCTGGTTTGGTTGTGGGCAGTGGGCAGAGAGGTGATGCCATAGCCGGACGCCCTGGCACCTGGGGGGCAGCCTGCGAGGTGTCCTGGAAGATTTCCAGCCTCCACGCAGGCCAGGGAGCAGCCTGCCAGCCTCCCACAGCTGTGCGCTGCCAACGCCCGCTGGCTCTCCCACTCTGTGGCCTTCACGGACTGCATTGCAGACATCTCAGGTGTTGTTCTCTGCCAGTCCTGTGTGTGCATACATGATTCCAGTGTGCCGTCCAATGCTGCTGCTCTAGAGCCAGCAGCCATGACTCAGGTGTTGTTCTCTGGCAGCCCTGTGTGTGCATACATGATTCCAGTGTGCCATCCAGTGCTGCTGC